>CAJNDS010000176.1:0-205634 GCA_905221605.1 Symbiodinium natans
ACAGAGAGACAGAGAGACAGAGAGACAGAGACAAAGAGACACAGAGACACAGAGACACAGAGACACAGAGACACAGAGACACAGAGACACAGCGACACAGAGACACAGAGACACAGAGACACAGAGACACAAAGACACAGAGACACCGAGACACAGAGACACAGAGACACAGAGACACAGAGACACAGAGACACAGAGACACAGAGACACAGAGACACAGAGGCACAGAGGCACAGAGGCACAGAGGCACAGAGGCACAGAGGCACAGAGACACAGAGACACAGAGACACAGAGACACAGAGACACAGAGACACAGAGACACAGAGACACAGAGACACAGAGACACAGAGACCCAGAGACACAGAGACACAGAGACACAGAGACACAGAGACACAGAGACACAGAGACACAGAGACACAGAGACACAGAGACACGGAGACACAGAGACACGGAGACACGGAGACACGGAGACACAGAGACACAGAGACACAGAGACACAGAGACACAGAGACACAGAGACACGGAGACACCGAGACACGAGAACACAGAGACACAGAGACATCGGAGACCCAGAGACACAAGACACAGAGACACAGAGACACAGAGACACAGAGACACAGAGACACAGAGACACAGAGACACAGAGACACAGAGACACAGAGACACAGAGACACCGAGACACAGAGACACAGAGACACAGAGACACAGAGACACAGAGACACAGAGACACAGAGACACAGAGACACAGAGACACAGAGACACAGAGACACTGAGACACAGAGACACTGAGACACAGAGACACTGAGACACTGAGACACTGAGACACTGAGACACAGAGACACAGAGACACAGAGACACAGAGACACAGAGACACAGAGACACCGAGACACGGAGACACGGAGACACGGAGACACGGAGACACGGAGACACAGAGACACAGAGACACAGAGACACAGAGACACAGAGACACCGAGACACGGAGACACGGAGACACAGAGACACAGAGACACAGAGACACAGAGACACCGAGACACGGAGACACGGAGACACGGAGACACGGCGACACGGAGACACGGCGACACGGAGACACGGAGACACAGAGACACAGAGACACAGAGACACAGAGACACAGAGACACAGAGACACGGAGACACCGAGACACGGAGACACGGAGACACGGAGACACGGAGACACGGAGACACGGAGACACGGAGACACAGAGACACAGAGACACAGAGACACGGAGACACGGAGACACGGAGACACGGAGACACGGAGACACGGAGACACAGAGACACAGAGACACAGAGACACCGAGACACCGAGACACGGAGACACGGAGACACGGAGACACAGAGACACAGAGACACAGAGACACAGAGACACAGAGACACAGAGACACCGAGACACGGAGACACGGAGACACGGAGACACGGAGACACAGAGACACAGAGACACAGAGACACGGAGACACGGGGAGACACAGAGACACAGAGACACAGAGACACAGAGACACAGAGACACCGAGACACGGAGACACGGAGACACGGAGACACGGAGACACAGAGACACAAAGACACAGAGACACAGAGACACAGAGACACGGAGACACGGAGACACGGAGACACAGAGACACAGAGACACAGCCACAACCCGCCCCACTACAAGCCCTTACGGGCCTAGAGTAGCATGGCTGGAGCAGTCCTTTCCTTCGTAGAAGCCTTGGTCTCTTGTTATAAGGGCCCCTCCTTTAAAAGACAGCTTGTTCCTTATGCCGGGTCCCCCCAGCAACCCGAAGCCCTCGACCCCTAAGCCCCAAGCCCTTCTTTGTCGGGGGGATTGGGTTTATGGGGAGAGACGTTTGGAGTTTTCGGGTGTTCGCGGGTGAGGGCCCAGGTTCCGAGCTTCAGGGTTTTGAGGTCTTGGGACAGGCTTTAGGGTTTAGGGTTTAGGAATTTAAGGAATTTAAAGAATTTAAGGAGGCCGGGCCTTAATTTAATTTTTTTTAATCCTTAAATTCCTAAATTAGGGCTCATTTAGGAATTTAAGGAATGTAAAGAATTTAAAGAGGCCTAAATTCTTTAAATTCCTTAAATTCCTAAATTAGCCCTAATTTAGGAATTTACGGAATTTAAAAAATTTAAAGAGGCCGAAATTCTTTAAATTCCTTAAATTCCGAAATTAAATTAAATTGGTTCTGGGCCGTAATTTAAAATTTTTTAAACTCCTTAAATTCCTTAAATTCCTTAAATTCCTTAAATTCCTACATTAGGGCTAATTTAGGAATTTAAGGAATTTAAAGAATTTAAAGAGGCCTAAATTCTTTAAATTCCTTAAATTCCTAAATTAGCCCTAATTTAGGAATTTAAGGAATTTAAAGAATTTAAAGAGGCCGAAATTCTTTAAATTCCTTAAATTCCTAAATTAAATTAAATTGGTTCTGGGCCCTAATTTAAAATTTTATAAATTCCTTAAATTCCTTAAATTCCTTAAATTCCTAAATTAGGGCTAATTTAGGAATTTAAGGAATTTAAAGAATTTAAAGAGGCCTAAATTCTTTAAATTCCTTAAATTCCTAAATTAGGGCTAATTTAGGAATTTAAGGAATTTTAAGAATTTAAAGAGGCCGAAATTCTGTAAATTCCTTAAATTCCTAAAGTAAATTAAATTGGTTCTGGGCCGTAATTTAAAATTTTTTAAATTCCTTAAATTCCTTAAATTCCTTAAATCCCTTAAATTCCTAAATTAGGGCTAATTTAGGAATTTAAGGAATTTAAAGAATTTAAAGAGGCCTAAATTCTGTAAATTCCTTAAATTCCTAAATTAGCCCTAATTTAGGAATTTAAGGAATTTAAGGAATTTAAGGAATTTAAAAAATTTTAAATTAGGGCCCAGAACCAATTTAATTTAATTTAGGAATTTAAGGAATTTAAAGAATTTAAAGAGGCCTAAATTCTTTAAATTCCTTAAATTCCTAAATTAGCCCTAATTTAGGAATTTAAGGAATTTAAAGAATTTAAAGAGGCCGAAAGTCTTTAAATTCCTTAAATTCCTAAATTAAATTAAATTGGTTCTGGGCCGTAATTTAAAATTTTATAAATTCCTTAAATTCCTTAAATTCCTTAAATTCCTTAAATTCCTAAATTAGGGCTAATTTAGGAATTTAAGGAAAATAAAGAATTTAAAGAGGCCTAAATTCTTTAAATTCCTTAAATTCCTAAATTAGCCCTAATTTAGGAATTTAAGGAATTTAAGGAACTTAAGGAATTTAAAAAATTTTAAATTAGGGCCCAGAACCAATTTAATTTAGTTTAGGAATTTAAGGAATTTAAAGAATTTAAAGAGGCATAAATTCTTTAAATTCCTTAAATTCCTAAATTAACCCTAATTTAGGACTTTAAGGAATTTAAAGAATTTAAAGAGGCCGAAATTCTTTAAATTCCTTAAATTCCTAAATTAAATTAAATTGGTTCTGGGCCGTAATTTAAAATTTTATAAATTCCTTAAATTCCTTAAATTCCTTAAATTCCTAAGTTAGGGCTAATTTAGGAATTTAAGGAATTTAAAGAATTTAAAGAGGTTCTGGGCCGTAATTTAAAATTTTATAAATTCCTTAAATTCCTTAAATTCCTTAAATTCCTAAATTAGGGCTAATTTAGGAATTTCAGGAATTTAAAGAATTTAAAGAGGCCTAAATTCTTTAAATTCCTTAAATTCCTAAATTAGCCCTAATTTAGGAATTTAAGGAATTTAAGGAATTTAAGGAATTTAAGGAATTTAAAAAATTTTAAATTAGGGCCCAGAACCAATTTAATTTAATTTAGGAATTTAAGGAATTTAAAGCATTTAAAGAGGCCTAAATTCTTTAAATTCCTTAAATTCCTAAATTAGCCCTAATTTAGGAATTTAAGGAATTTAAGGAATTTAAGGAATTTAAGGAATTTAAAATTTAATTTTAAATTAGGGCCCAGAACCAATTTAATTTAATTTAGGAATTTAAGGAATTTAAAGAATTAGAAGAGGCCTAAATTGTTTAAATTCCTTAAATTCAGCCCTAATTTAGGAACTTAAGGAATTTAAGGAATTTAAAAAATTTTAAATTAGGGCCCAGAACCAATTTAATTTAATTTAGGAATTTAAGGAATTTAAAGAATTTAAAGAGGCCTAAATTCTTTAAATTCCTTAAATTCCTAAATTAGCCTTAATTTAGGAATTTAAGGAATTTGAGGAATTTCAGGAATTTAAAAAATTTTAAATTAGGGCCCAGAACTAATTTAATTTAATTTAGGAATTTAAGGAATTTAAAGAATTCAAAGAGGCCTAAATTCTTTAAATTCCATAAATTCCTAAATTAGGGCTAATTTAGGAACTTAAGGAATGTAAAAAAAAATTAAATTAGGGCCCAGAACCAATTTAATTTAATTTAGGAATTTAAGGAATTTAAAGAATTTAAAGAGGCCTAAATTCTTTAAATTCCTTAAATTCCTAAATTAGGGCTAAGTTAGGAATTTAAGGAATTTAAGGAGTTTAAGGAATTTAAAAATTTTAAATACTTTAAAACACCCTTTAAAGGTTTAAAAGTTTTAACATTTTTAAGGGTTTAAAATTTTTACAAGTTTTAGAAGCTTTGGTGGTCTAAGGCGTTTTATAAGTTTTAAACGTTTAAAAGTTTAAATATCATCACATAGGAAGAGCAGCCCGATTTGGCCAAATTTTGCCCGAAAGCTGCCCGGCAAATTTTGGCCAAATCGAGCCGCGCCTTTCTGATTGCATGCAAGGAGCAGCCCGATTTGGCCAAATTTTGCCCGAAAGCTGCCCGGCAAAATTTGGCCAAATCGAGCCGCGCCTTTCTGATCGCATACAAGGAGCAGCCCGATTTGGCCAAATTTTGTCCGAAAGCTGCCCGGCAAAATTTGGCCAAATCGAGCCGCGCCTTTCTGATCGCACACAAAGAGCCCGATTTGGCCAAATTTTGCCCGAAAGCTGCCCGGCAAAATTTGGCCAAATCGAGCCGCGCCTTTCTGATCGCATACAAGGAGCAGCCCGATTTGGCCAAACTTTGCCCGAAAGCTGCCCGGCAAAATTTGGCCAAATCGAGCCGCGCCTTTCTGATCGCACACAAAGAGCCCGATTTGGCCAAATTTTGCCCGAAAGCTGCCCGGCAAAATTTGGCCAAATCGAGCCGCGCTTTTCTGATCGCATGCAAGGAGCAGCCCGATTTGGCCAAATTTTGCCCGAAAGCTGCCCGGCAAAATTTGGCCAAATCGAGCCGCGCCTTTCTGATCGCATACAAGGAGCAGCCCGATTTGGCCAACTTTTGCCCGAAAGCTGCTCGGCAAAATTTGGCCAAATCGAGCCGCGCCTTTCTGATCGCACACAAAGAGCCCGATTTAGCCAAATTTTGCCCGAAAGCTGCCCGGCAAAATTTGGCCAAATCGAGCCGCGCCTTTCTCATCACATACAAAGAGCAGCCCGATTTAACCAAATTTTGCCAAAAGTTTAAAAGTTTAAATTAAAATTTTGTATTTGGGCCCAGAACGAATTTAATTTAATTTAGGAATCTAAGGAATTTAACGAATCTAAAGATGCCCAAATTCTTTAAATTCCTTAACTTCCTAAATTATCCCTAATTTATGAATTCTTTAAATTCCGTAAAATTCTTTAATTTTTAATTGGCCGGCCAATTAAACTTTAAGGATTTTAAAGAATTTACAAGGCCTAAACATTCTTTAAAACCCTTAAATTTTAATT
This sequence comes from Symbiodinium natans, assembly GCA_905221605.1. NCBI lineage: Eukaryota > Dinophyceae > Suessiales > Symbiodiniaceae > Symbiodinium > Symbiodinium natans. The sequence goes on from CAJNDS010000176.1 coordinate 5,752, forward strand.
GGCCGGCCACTTAAATTTTAAGGATTTTAAAGAATGAGCTGGCTGGACGCCTGCACACGCCACCGCCAATGATTTTTTTAAAATTCTTTCGATTTTTTTTAAAGTATTTATTCACCATCATCCCCCATCATCCCCCATCATCCCCCATCATCCCGCATCATCCCCCATCATCCTCATCATACCCCATCATCCCCCATCATCTTCAGCAGAGAAGCAGGCAAGTTTTTTTAACGATAAAAAGGGGTCCCGGGGTATCAGGGTTTAGGGGGTGGGCGCTTAGGCGCTTAGGAGCTTAGGAGCTTAGGGTTTACGGTTTAGGCGCTTAGGCGCTCAGGAGCTTAAGAGCTTAGGAGTTGATGGTTTAGGGTTTAGGGTTTAAGGGATTAGGGGGTAGGCGCTAAAGCGCCTAGGCGCTTAGGAGCTTAGGAGCCTAGGTTTTAGGGTTTAAGGTCTATAAGGGTTTAGGGGGTAGGTGCTTAGGCGCTCAGGACCTTAAGAGCTTAGGAGCCGGGACCCAGGGACCCCCTTTTAAATTTCATGATTTCCTTAAAGCCCTTAAAATCTTGAAAGCCCGGGCCTTCTAGATTTTGAGGGTTTTAGGGTTTTTTCAAAGTTAAAAGGCGGGGAGGCCCAGCACCTGCCCCTTAATCCTTAAACCCTAAACCCTAAGCTCCTAAGCTCCTAGGCTCCTTAGCGCCTAAGCGCCTACCCCTTAAACCCTTAAACCTTAAACCCTAAGCTCCTTAGCTCCTAAGCGCCTACCCCCTAGATCCACAAACCCTAAGCTCCAAAGCTCCCTAAGCTCCTCAGCGCCTACCACCTAAACCCTTAAACCCTAAACCCTAAGCTCCTGAGGTCCTAAGCGCCTAAGCGCCTACCCCTAAATCCTTAAACCCTCCTAAGCTCCTAAGCTCCTCAGCGCCTAAGCGCCTACCCCCCAAACCCATAAACCTTAAATCAAACCCTATAAACCCTAAGCTCCTAGGCTCCGAAACCCAGAAACCTAAACCCCTAACTATAAGCTCCCAAGCTCCTCAGCACCTACCCCCCTAGGTTTTTAGGATTTTGAGAGATTTGAATATTTGAAAGGAGCTTTCGTTTTTGAGGTTGAGGGCACGCTAGGGCTGACAAAAGTCCTTTGCTAGGGGTTACAAACAACCCTTTCGCTTAAACGTGTTTACAAAATGCTTTCGTTTTTGAGGATGGGTGCACACCAAGGTTCACAAAGATCCTTTCGTTTTTGAAGTTGAGGACACACTAGGGTTTACACAACAACTGACGTTTTGACGTTGTAGGCGCACCAGGTTGATAAACAAACCTTTCGCTTTTGATGTCGAGGTCATATCAAGGTTCAAACCGAGCCTTTCGTTAAACAATGATGGCGCTTTAAGGTTTTGCAAGACAACAGCTTTCGTTAACGTTGTTGCAGTCTTACGTTTTCAATCCTTTAAGATATTTACCAGGCTACAAGAAGAGCATTTTGCAAATAAATAGTATGATTGAGGTCTTAGGTCTCCACTCTAAATGTTAATATTTTGCACTAACCATAACCAAAACTGTTTGCATCGTTTTGTTACCGTGATTTTTGCACAATGTTGATATCTTGAGCCTCCTAAATATTATGAAAAAAAAACTCAAGACCTCAATTCGACTCTTCAAATCTTTAAATCATGGGCCCTCTAACAGAACACCCTTTAAATAGCTCAGTGTGGTTCTTTTATTCATCGCATCTCTCTCTCTCTCTTTCTCTTTCACTCTCGCTTTCTCTCTTTCTCTCTCTCTCTCTCTCTCTTTCTCTCTCTCTCTCTCTCTCTCTTCTCTCTCTCTCTCTCTTCTCTTTGTCTCTGCTCCCTCCTTCCTTCCTTCCTTCCATCATTCCTATCTCTTCTCCTCTTCCTTCTGCTTGTTCTTTCCTCTTTCCCGCCCCTCCCGTTTTCTACTTGCCATTCAACAGGGAATGAAAGAAGAAAGTCAAGGAGAAGAAAGAGAAGGCACTGACAACAGAGGAGCTGGAGTTCTGAAATAGAACCACAGAAAGTCAAGGGTGAGAAAGAAGAGTGAAGGTACAGACAAGAGAGGGGGAAGAGGAGGAGTTCTGCTTGATCCTTCTCACTACCCTCTACCTACCTACATCTCTCTGTCAATTTTTTCTCTTGTTGGAAACGGGGGACAGGATCTTCCTTACTGTCGCCTCTCGCAGTCTTCTCTCAAACCCCTGGGAGGCCCTTTCAGGGAGCCCCTCAGGGAAGCCCCCTTGCGAAAACTGCAGGCCCCTGATGGATATTGAAGGAAGCAGATTCACAGAAGAAGGGAAGGAGAACGACAGATACGGAGCAAGGGATAGAGAAACGGAAAATGGAGAGAGAAGCAACTGTCCTCTCCAAGCTGTTTTCAGAGTGACCCCAAAGACCGGGGTGGGCGTGAGTTCGCCTTCTTGAAACAAACAAAAGGCAGGGACCCCTTCTTTCAAAGAATCCGTGTCAGAAGAAAAAAGGATACTGCGATAGTCCCTCATTCGTATTTTAATTCCTCCCAGATGCTTTCGGCTCTTGTCCTTGATAGATGAGTGGGTCCGTCCTCTTGTTTCGGGGTGGGAGAGTATATTTTCTTAGAATGAGCCCTTCCGTGCATTCTTAAATCAGAGGTAGCCCGGCCTATGTTGAATACAGATAAGGGCGTTGTCCTGAAAGGCTCTCCTGTTCTAAGGAACACCATGAATGATAGAAGCCTTCATTTGAAAAGGAATCAAAGAGCCCCTCCAGCATTTCAATAGACGACAGGATTTCGCTGTTATCAGGAATGCTATTGTCTTTAACAAGCTCTCTTTCTCCTTCCTTTCGTTCTCCCTCTTCGTGCGCCCGCTTTCTGCACTCTCCCTTTCTTGCGTCCCTTCTGCGGGCCCTTTCTTCCTCTGTTCCTTTTGTCATTGCGTAGGGGGCATAATTAGACGAAGGGCAAGGTTAAGCAAGGAGAATGAAGAGAATGATATGATGGAAAGAGGACCTCTTTTGCTCCTTGTAACTACCTTCCACACTTCTCTACATGTCTACATGATCTTTTCCCTTATTTTTCTTCTTAGCAACACGGGGAAAGGGTCCTCCTCTCACGCCTCTCTTTCACTCTTGGAGGCCCCTGGATGACACTCTCTGAAGGCCGCCTGAAACTCTTGGGGGATCAGAGGGATGAAGAGAAAGCACCAGGGGGCACCGGAGTGAGAGAGATGGAGACAGATAGAGAAGCAAAGAGAAGGAGACAGTAATCAGGGAGAAGAGGAAGAAGGAAGACAGTGGAAGAGCGACAGATAGGGAAACAGGGTGAAGGAAACAGAAACAATGAAGAAGAGGAAGGAGGAAGCGACGGTGAAAAGAGGGCCGCTTGGAGAACAAAAAGGAGACAGAGAAGATCAAGAAGAAAAGAGAACAGGTAGGGCAGGACACTTGTCTTTGTTATCCACTGTTCCTTTTCCTCATCCCTTACACTTTTTTCCCGAGCATCGCTCACTCCTTTCTTCCACGGTCTTCGTCCTTCATTCCCCCTCTCTATCTCCTATCCTTTCTCTAGCTCTCCTTCCTTTCTTTTCCCATGTTCGTTCTCATCCTTTCTCCGCTCTCCCTTTTCTCGCGTCCATGCCATGAGCCTTTCCTCCTCTGTTCCTTTTGTCATAAAGTAGTCATAAAGTAGGAGGATAGAACATGGGCAAGGTTCAGCAAGGAGAATGAAGGGAATGATAAGATGGAAGGAGGACTTGTCCTGCTCCTTCTAACTACCTTCCACACCTCTCTACATGTCTCTGAGTCTTTGTTCTTTTCTCTTGTTTTTCTTCTTAGCAATGTTTGGAAAGGGTCCTCCTCTCACACCTCTCCTTCACTCTTGGAGACCCCTTGGGGACGCTCCCTGAAAGCTGCCTGACAACTTTGGGGAAGGCTCAGAGGGTTTGGAGTGTGTGGAAAAAGGCAGTGCAGGGCCATGTCCAGATCAGTGCCTCGTAAAACAGAAAGGATGAGCAATGAACGGAAAACGCCGGGGGGGGGCGGAGAGAGAGAGAGAGAGAGAGAGAGAGAGAGAGAGAGAGAGAGAGAGAGAGAGAGAGAGAGAGAGAGAGAGAGAGAGAGAGAGAGAGAGAGAGAGATGGAGACAGATAGAGATCAGGGAGAAGAGGAAGAAGGAAGACAGCGGAAGAGGGACAGCGTGGCAACGGGGTGAAGGAAACAGAAACAATGAAGCAGGAGAAGCAGGAAGCGATGGTGGAAACAGGACCACTTGGAGAACAAAAAGGAGACAGAGAAGATGAAGAAGAAAAGAGAACAGGTAGGGCAGGACACTTGTCTTTGTTATCCACTGTTCCTTTTCCTCATCCCTTACACTTTTTTCCCGAGCATCGCTCACTCCTTTCTTCCACGGTCTTCGTCCTTCATTTCTCCTCTCTATCTTTCTATCCTCTCTCTCGCTCTCCTTCCTTACTCTTCCCATGTTCGTTCTCCTCCTTTCTCCGCTCTCCCTTTTATCGCCTCCATTCCATGAGCCTTTCCTCCTCTGTTCCTTTTGTCATTACGTAGGGGGATAGAGCACGGGCAAGGTTAAGCAAGGAGAATGAAGGAATGATAAGATGGAAGGAGGACTTGTCCTGCACCTTCTAACTACCTTCCACACCTCTCTACATGTCTCTGAGTCTTTGTTCTTTTCTCTTGTTTTTCTTCTTAGCAATGTGGGGAAAGGGTCCTCCTCTCACACCTCTCCTTGACTCTTGGAGGCCCCTTGCGAACCCTCCCTGAAGGCTGCTTGAAACTCTTGTGGAGGCTTAGAGGGGTTTGGAGTGTGTGGAAAGAGGCAGTGCAGGGCCAGGTCCAGAACAGGGCCCATCGTTTGCACAGGGTCTGCCTCGTATAGTCAGAAAGGATGAGCAATGAACAGAAAACACCGGGGGGCTCCGGAGTGAAAGAGATGGAGACAGATGGAGAAGCAAAGAGAAGGAGACAGCAGTCATGAAAAAAGGAAGAAGGGAGACAGTGGAAGAGCGACAGATAGGGATAGGGAAACAGAGTGAAGGCAAAAGAATAAAGCGATGGTGAAAAGAGGGCCGCTTGGAGAACAAAAAGGGGTGAGAGAAGATCAAGAAGAAAAGAGAATAGGTTCGGGCAGGACACTTGTTTTTGTTATCCACTGTTCCTTTTCCTTTCCCCTTACACTTTTCTCCCGAGCATCGCTCACGCCTTTCTTCCACGGTCTTTGTCCTTCATTTCTCCTCTCTATCTTTCTATCCTCTCTCTAGCTCTCCTTCCTTACTCTTCCCATGTTCGTTCTCCTCCTTTCTCCGCTCTCCCTTTTCTGAGAGACGGACCATGTGGATAAAAAGTAATTAGATGACATCATGCATCCAATGACTGCACTTCACGCTTCTTGGCACCTCCTTGGTGTCCTTTTCGCTGATGTTCGAAAGGATATGAATTTCGTGCAGTGGAACGAATAGACTAGGGAAGACCAGGGCAAGAAGAGTGGCCTCTTGTTCGCATAAACCCTAAGCCTAAACCCTAAACCCCATGATGAAAATCCCGAGCTCAAGAGGCTAATTAAACCTTAAGCAGACAAACCCTACCCATTCATCTCTAGGTTAACCCGAAAACCGACAACGAACCCTTAAACCCTTAAGTCCTAAGTACTAAATGCTAAACTCAAATCCCTATAAAACATTCGATGCCTCTGCCCAACCCAAACCTGGGCAGGAGAAGTTCAACCACGCCGCCGAGTTTTTTTTTGAAGGGTTGTTTCTTAAGTTTTTATTCTGTTTAAAATATAAAACAAAAGGGGTTGCCAAATAATACACAAAGGTCCATGCCACAAACCCCTAAACCCCTAAACCCCTAAACCCCTAAACCCCTAAACCCCTAAACCCCTAAACCCCTAAACCCCTAAACCCGTAAACCCGTAAACCCCTAAAAACCCCTAAAAACCCCTAAACCCCTAAACCCCTAAACCCCTAAACCCTAACCCCTAAACCCCTAAAACCCCTAAACCCCTAAACCCCTAAACCCCTAAACCCCTAAACCCCTAAACCCCTAAAAAACCCCTAAAAAAACCCCTAAACCCCTAACCCCTAAACCCCTAACCCTAAACCCCTCCGTAAACCCGTAAACCCCAACACCCCCCTAAACCCCTAACCCCTAAACCCCTAACCCTAACCCCTAAACCCCCTCAACCCCTAACCCTAACCCCCTAAACCCCCCTAAACCCTAAACCCCCTAAACCCCTAAACCACTAAACCCCTAAACCCCTAAACCCCTAAACCCCTAAACCCCTAAACCCCTAAACCCCTAAACCCCTAAACCCCTAAACCCTAAACCCCTAAACCCTAAACCCTAAACCCCTAAGCCTTCCGAGGTGAGCAGCTCACGCCTTGAGCCCAACGAGACCGAGGCCCAGGCCGGCCTCTGATTTCATTGGTTTAGGGTTTAGGGTTTAGGGTTTAGGGTTTAGGGTTTAGGGTTTAGGGGGGTCATGAGGGCCATATTTGGGCTTGGTGTAGGATTCAAGGGTCTCTCGGATGTTTCTAGGGTTCTTATAGGATGCTGATTCTGATGCTCAGGGCCAAGAACAAGCCCCCCAAAGCAAAACCCCACACTCTGAACCCCTAGACTGCCTGAAGAAGCCAAGTTGCGCTTTCAGAAGTTGTAGTTGAGGTTCTACATTTTACATTGGGTGGTTGTCAAAATTATGGTCCTTTTCTGGATCGCTATTCTAATACGGCACCTAATTTTTTAGGGTACCCCAAAAGGGATCATAATTTTGACAACCACCCACATATTGTGTCATCTAAATCGTTGTACTTGCCGTCAACCCCCACACATCTTATAGCTTTCAAGGTGCACTGCCATGCTTTGAACAAGAAACGAGTGCATCGGTTCGGCCAGGCGAAGCGGAAGCCCTCCAAGCCGGGTGCCTGTCGGTGCACGCTCTGCCTTCTTCGGAGTCAGGGCATGGGGGGGCTTAGGGTGTTCGGGGGTTTACGGGGTAAGGGATTGCCGAAGTGTGTTTGGGGGCTTCGAATCAGAGGTTTAGGTTTTGTGGATTTGTGGATGTCGCAGGTTTAGATGATGGTCTAGGGGTCGAGGGTTCTTCTCAGTTCTCGGCTCGATTTCCAAGGTTGGTTGAACGTCTCTAGAGAAGCTGCTGCGGCGCGCAAGCTGCCATCCTAAACCCTAAACCCTGAACCCTGAACCCTGAACCCTGAACCCTGAACCCTGAACCCTGAACCCTGAACCCTGAACCCTGAACCCTAAACCCTAAACCCTAGACCCTAAACCCTAAACCCTAAACCCTAAACCCTAAACCCTACCCTGTTGCGCTGGGACATGGCTTTCTTGCAGCAAGGCAGCCCAAAGGGAAGAAGCCCAAGCAGCTGCCGCCTCCGGTTTCGAAGGATGGGCCTGGATGCTACGGGTAGGGAGAGCCGAAAGAGGTCGTTCAGGCGTGTGGTACTGCTTTCGCAAATGTACCCTAAACCCTAAACCCTAAACCCGAAACCCTAAACCCTAAACCCTAAACCCTGGGGTCGCTTATAGGGGTCCCTCCTTTAGTCCCTTGAAACATGCGGAGGACAAGCCTTCCTCAGTGAGCTCCCGAGGCTCAACTCCGCCGGCACAGGCTGACGATGTGTCCATGAACTTGAGGCTCTAAACCCTAAACCCTAAACCCTAAACCCTAAACCCTAAACCCTAAACCCTAAACCCTAAACCCTAAACCCTAAACCCTAAACCCTAAACCCTAAACCCTAAACCCGAAACCCGAAACCCGAAAACCCTAAACCCTAAACCCTAAACCCTGAACCTTCAGGATCTATAGTGCCTGGCAGGCGAAGCGAGGGTCCCTGACGTCCTCTCAGGCGCATCTTAGGGCAAGTGACCTATGCCTGCCAAACCTGCCTCCTGACCCCGAACCCCCCCATTAAAGCCCTAAACCCCAAACCCCGAACCCTAAAGCCGAAACCCTAAACCCTAAACCCTAAACCCTAAACCCTAAGCCCTAAACGCTAAACCCTAAACGCGAAACCCTAAACCCGAAACCCTAAACGCAAGCCTCAGCAAGCCCCAAAAGCATCCCGTGAAGCCCTGCATGGTCCAACCTTTTGCGTGCCCTTTGCGAGGGCAAGCGCGGCTCCCTGGCCTCTACAGCGTCGAAGGCCTTAGAAGGGTTTAGGGTTTAGGGTTTAGGGTTTAGGGTTTAGGGTTTCGGGACGGTGAAGGTGGTCCAGGCAGTGTGAATATAATGTAAAGTACGGTGCAGAATCTATGTGGTATAGAACATGGAAAAGTAACAATGTATGAGATTCACTACTTAGTGCAGAACATAGAATGTAAAATAAGAAAAGCAAAACACTAAACGTGTATGTATACATATACACATATACATATCTATATATATATATATATATACACATGTATATCGATATATCTGTATACAAATAGTAGTAAAGATCGTTCTTGTTATATACATACATAGATAGAATTATAAGATATAAGACGCAACAGATAATCATACACACAGGTGTAGTATTTAGTATGGCAGCTTTGGCGTTGCTGCCACAGGGAAAGCGCTTCTCGGCTGGTTCGTCTCAGCAGCTGGAGGCCCACAACGCTTTGTGGTGCTTCCCTGGCTCGGGGACGAAAGGGTTTAGGGTTTAGGGTTTTAGGGTTTAGGGTTTAGGGTTTAGGGTTTAGGGCCTTTTCTGACAGTGGTTTCATCGCCGTGCAGGGGACTCTCCAAGACCCCCTGACAGAAAGCACGGAAAGAGGTAGGAACCCGTGTTTTTTTGTTGTGGGTGCTTTTTTGCTGTGGATGTTTTTCTTTTCCGGGCCGCACTCCGTGAGTGAGTGACCTGGCGCGCGGTGCCCCCGCACCCGCAGCAAAAAAAAGGCGCCCCCGCGCCCGCAGCAAAAAGAAGGCGCCCCCCGCACCTGCAGCAAAACGAAAAACGCGCCCTCTCCTGCGGGCGTTGTTTCCGGGGCCGCGGACGGTGAGTGAGTGACCTGCATGGCGCGCCCCAACACCCCCGCTTTTTTAAGCCGGGCAAGCTTGATTCAAAGCATACGAATCCCATCCAAACCCATGATACCAGCATGGTGTTTGCAAATGCGGGGCTGCGCCGGCCCCAACCCCCCCAACCCCCCCCAACCCCCCCCAACACCCCCCAACCCCTCCCAACCCCTCCCAACCCCCCCCAACCCCCCCCAACCCCTCCCAACCCCTCCCAACCCCCCCAACCCTCCAAACCCCCCCCAAACCCCCCCCAACCCCCCCAACCCCCCCCCCCCCCCAACCCCCCCCAACCCCCCCGCTTTTTTAGCCGGGCAAGCTTGCTTCAAAGCACACCAATCCCTTTCAAACCCATGAGCGAGCATTGTGTTTGCAAATCGGATAAATCGGGGAGACTGCGCACCCCCCAAGCCCCCCATGAAACACATGAGGAATATGTAATGCTTCCTACAAAAAACTCAGAAAATTAGTCGAAGGTGAGTTTTTCCGATTCGAAATAGAGATATAGGCAGAAAATTGAGCTTGTGTTATGACAATATGGAAACCATGGAGCGAAAGTACTTGTTGTTTGCGAGTCACAGATAGAGATAATGCATATACTCTTATGAACATGTGGAGAATGAGCTTCTGGTGTATTCCTCTTGCATGTCTTCCTCATGAAATAAGATAAGAAGTCTGACAGATGGAGGTTTTCGTTCTAAAATAGAGGTTTTCTGATGAAGATAACAAGAAAATAGAGGCTTTCATATCAAAATATGGACAAAATAAGGGTGTTCCCATTAAAGCATAGAGAAGAGAGAGAGAGGTTTTCATGTTCAAATACAGAGAAACAGAGGTTTTCCTTCTACAATACAGAGAAAATAATTGTTTGCCTATTCAAATAGGACAAGAGGAACAAAATACTTTCAATTGCAATTCACATAGAGATCAGTTTCTCATGTATTTCTCTCTCATGTCTTCCACATTGAATTTAGAGGAACGATGACAATGTAGACAAAGCAGGGAAAAGTAGAGATTTTCGTTCATCTGCAATAGAGAAATAGAGGGTTCGAATTATAAAGTAGAGAGAAATTAGAAAAAGTAGAGGTTTTCATATTCAAATGTAGAAAAAAGAGGTTTTCACATCCAAATACACAGAAGAAAGAAGTTTTCCTATCAAAATACAGGAAAGTAGAGGTTTCACATTACAATATATACAAAACAGCAAAGAAACGCCCCCACACCCGCAGCAAAAAAGAAAACACGCCCCCGCACCCGCAGCAAAAAAAAAGAAAAGCGCCCCCACCGCACCCGCAGCAAAAGGAAATCGCGGCCCGCACCAGCCGTGCTCCCCTGCATCATTTCCCTATACAGAAACTTGGATATGCTTCCTGTCCAGCTGGCTATCCAGCAGGACGGACTGGAAGAGCTGGTTGGCTTATTCACTTCTTCTTCTTCTTCATCCCTGCTGCGGTTGTTTCTTCCAGCATCTGCTGGACTTGTCTGGTCCAGTATCGTCCATACCATCGTGCTCTCCGATCCCTCTTTCCCTCCCTGCCTCCCTCCCTCCCTCTTTCCGGTAAGAGTGTTTTTTTTTGTTGCGGGTGCTTTTTTGTTGCGGGTGCGTTTTTTTTTTTTTTCTTTTTTCCGCGGGTGCGGGGGCGCTTTTTTGGTGCGGGTGGAGCCAATGCAATCCCATCCACGACCATGGGCAATGAAGGAGGGCGACACAACCTGGCGCACAAGATGTTAACATCTTGATAGTTTCATTCCGAAGAAATTGCCCCGCAGTTGTCGCTTCCGGTGAGCCAGGAGAAGCCTTCGACCCCCTCCAGGTCATCAAAGGCCAGCGCCGTGCAAGCTGTTTATTGTTTTAAATGTATTTTGACATCGCACGGATCGGGCCATGGCCTGGCAAGGAGAAGCCTACATCTCCAGCTGCAGCGTCCCAGGCTCACAGGGATCATTTGCACCGGGGGGGCTTGCGGCGTCTGCACTTCAGGAAAGAAGCTTGCACAGAATCTGCTTCATGTGTGCAGAGCATGTCGCCCACAATGCAGGACAGCGTGGCAGACCTAGCAGAGGACGCACGATGCCCACACCCCCTTGAAGAGGCAACCTTTTGGCTGTTGTGTCCGATACTCCTGAAAACCTACAGCCTACAGACTCTAGAAGGTCTTCTGAATCGCCAGCGGAGCCACGGAGTCTTTTTTGGGACTTTCAGGAGCTTTTTGCGGAACCAACTCGGGAGCCAGAGCAGGTGCCGGGTGAGTCGCTAGAATTGAGGACTTGGTTTTGCTATTCGAGTTGCATGATCTTCTCCCACACCTTTATGTTCTTTACTCTGGGTCTCTGAAAGCAGATGTCCGTGCGACTGTCCAGCTTTGCAGGCTGACGACGGAGAAGCTTCTCCAGAACCTCCTGAGGAGGCTTCAGTGCAGTTATGTGCAGTTGGAAGGCTTCAGGTATTCGTAGCGCCCAAGTCCCGAGCCCTAAGCCGCCCAGGACACGCAGCCAGGCCTCACAGATGGGGAGGAGGAGGGGGAGGAAGGCCAGCTCAACATGGGATTGTACCAGAGCCCTTGCATGAGTTCGTTTCAGGATCCGTTTTGCAAGGAAGCCACTCATCGAAAGTTCTTCTGCAGTGGGACCCGTATTTCGAATAGGTAGGGTTTAGGGATTTTGGGAGCATTTACGATGTTGCCGGGCATTTGGCGGACCTGCTCCTGACAAGGTGAGGTCCGACGACCCTTGCCTGAGGACTTTGTGAGACTACATGGTAACATTCATGTGAAGCTGTCCTGAGAGAGGCATCTTTTGAGCTTGCATGCACCTGTCCTGTCGCACAGATGTTGCATTGGCCCTTCTGAGACTGTGTTGAACTGGCTGGTGATCGTTGAATGTCTTGTCGCTGCAGAAGTTCATGCAGAGTGGTTCGCAGTAGAGTGTCTCACAGGTTTTTAGCCCAGCTCTCTGCACTCTTTGCATGCGAAGGACCTCGGTCACCGCGCCGGCTTCGACGCGGTGCGCCGTGTGAATGGTTCTGTGGACCTTGTCTTGGGGGGCAGATGGTCTCGCAGACTTCGCTTGTGGCCATAACCGTTGGGATGGGACCCGTTGCATGAGCCCCTGAGGTGGCTGATGGACGTCTGGAGGATGCCATGGCCCTGGTGACGCTCCCAATGTGGCCTTTCACGAACGAGCTCGTGAGAGCCTCAGAGCTCGGCCTAATCAGTATGCCGCAGTATGCCTCAGTATGCCGCAATATCTACACATATCTGCACATATCTGCACATATCTGCACTTGTTCTTGCCATGCACGTCCTGCACCAAGAACGCTCGCGGCTGGACGCTGCTCCATGTGGCGGCACATGGAGGCTTCGAGGAGCGACGCCTTTTCCAGCAGCAGTCAACCAGGAACAGTGTAATTTTACTGTATGAATTAGAGTGATTCGAAGCACAACTTGACAGCCAGCATCGTCGCTTCTGAGCCGAGAACAGGAGCTCTGCGCAGCGCTCTGCCAGAGGAAAGACTTCCTGAACGTTGATATGCCGGACAAGGCTGGGTGTAGTTGAAATGTCTGCACGCAAGCAAGGCTTTGCTTAGGGAGAATTCTTGCCGATGCTCTTGGCAGGAGTTCTGGGCCACGCCACTGCACCTGGCAGCGGGGAAGCGACGCTGCATTCTTAGAGTAGACGCTGCAGCGGGAACCGGTGTGTTGCAGAAGGAACTTTGTGTCGGGAACCGTGCTCGAGCCAGTAACGGAAACCACACGCAGCTGTAATGGGAGCCAAGTACACCTGTAACGCTGACGTCAACCACGGAAGGTTGTAACAGGAACTCGTGGCCCCCACATCAAGGATAGTAGGGTAATCAGCACTGTGTATAGTGACCTGCAATGACCGCAGTGCGCTGAGATCAGATTGATCATATGCCCCAATCGGGGCACTTAAGCGCCTCTTTGGGGGCTTGAGCACATGTCCGATTGCAATTTCCAACAGTTCCTCCTTCTGGGGTGGTTTCTGTAACTCGACTGCTGTCCGCTGCCTGTTGTGTTTACGACCCACACGACAGGGGTAAGCAACGGCTTTCGGCTTCCGAGGCCCCGATTGCTGCCACGCGATTGTGCAAAGCGGCCGTTGCATGAAGGCGAAGTTGCTTTCAGCTCCTCATGCCCGGTTTTTCACGGCCTTTCTGAGACTCGGGTGTGGGCAGTGGGCTGAATTAATTGTAAACGCTTGTGCGCGCCGCCTCGGCAGCCGGGCCGGCCAGGACAGGAAAGGAGGGAGGGTTTCGCAAAAAAAGGGGAGGAAGGGCAGCGAGGTCAAAGCGGGGAGGGGGTGGGGGGGGGGGGTGGGGGGGGTGGGGGGGTTCCCACAGGGCCGGGGGGGGGGGGGGGGGTGGGGGAACGCTTGGGTTAGGGGGAAGGAGGCCCGATCCGGGTCTGCTTGTTCCAGACGCTTCTCGGCAGGAAGCCGAGGCGAACAAGGGCAACAAGGGGGTGCTCAATCATGGAACCAGTTGCGACTTCAAACCCTCAACCCTGGAGCCCATGGCTCCACCTGAAGTGGCTTTAAACCCGGAACCCCCATCTCCATTCTTCTTGTGACACATGTCACAACATTTCACAACCAACCTTCTTGGGCCCCGCCCCACATCTCTTGGTTTTGAATCACTGGGCCCAGCACCCCGAAAGCCCTCAGTCGCAGCCCTATTTTCCTAAACCCTAAACCCTAAACCCCTAAACCCCTAAACCCCTAAAACCCCTAAACCCTAAACCCCCTAAACCCCTAAACCCCTAAAACCCCTAAACCCCTAAACCCCTAAACCCCTAAACCCCCCTAACCCCTAAAACCCCTAAACTAAACCTAAACCCTAAACCCCTAAACCCTAAACCCCTAAACCCCTAAACCCCTAAACCCCTAAACCCCTAAACCCCTAAACCCCTAAACCCCTAAACCCCTAAACCCCTAAACCCCTAAACCCCTAAACCCCTAAACCCTAAACCCTAAACCCTAAGCCTAAAAGAGTCAGGTGAATGCGACAGACCTGAATGGACAGACGCCGCTGCACCTAGCAGCACTCCGCGGAGACGAGCAGCCAGGGACCTATGAGGGCCTAAGTGTCGAACGGCTCAGGGTTTGACGGCCTATAAGTAAGTGTCGAAAGGCTCGTAAAACCCTGAGGCTTTTGAGGGTCTTGTGGAAGGGAGTTGAGTGGTTTCAGTTTCGTCCTGAAGGGTGGCTCGGGCCATCTTGAAGCCATCTTCATGTCATGTTGGCCAACCTGAGTTGTTGCAAGCACGCTTGGAAAAGTTGCTGTTCATGCTGAGCCCTTTCCGTGAGTCAGCAACCTGCCACATGTCGGAACCCTAAATCCACGAAGCCTCTGGGTGTCCCAGAGTACCCTAAACCCTAAACCCTAAACCCTAAGGTCCTACATGGCCATCGCAGCACATCCCGATTGCGACCCTCTGCTTCCCGACAAGCATGGCAGGCGGCATGGCCACTGTTCGCTGTTCGCTCTCAAACGCTGGAAGCAGGAGCAGAAGCAGCATATGGCTAATATATATATATATACATATATTTGTATATATATTTGTATATATATATATATATATATATATATAATATGTATATATATATATATATACAAAACTATATATATATATATATATATATATATATATATATATATATATATATATATATTTTGTACAAAGCAGAGGGAGTCAGAGAGACCATGAAGGCAAGATTCTTTCTCGGGGGGTGGGGGGTTCTGCAAGATGGCAATGCCAGGTCCCCTTGCGAGTATGCAGCCACACGCGGGCTGAAGGCGCCTTGCTCGAACGCACCGTGCAGTGAGACCTCTCCCTTCCACTGAGCCATTAGGGTTTAGGGTTTAGGGTTTAGTGTTTAGGGTTTAGGGTTTAGGGTTTAGGGTTTAGGGACCCTAAACCCTAAACCCTGGAGACACGTGGGGAAGAGTGCTTGTCTGTGTGCTCTTGCAATCCCCCTTTGTTTGGGAGGTGGAGTGTGACGTTCCAGGAGAGGGCTCTTTGAAAACATGTTGCTCCGGCGGCCAGATTCGCTAACAGCCCGCCTTCCTTGTTCAGTCGGGGATTTCGGGGTGCTCTTGCCTGCCAGGACATGAAGAGATTGATCTGTAGGCCGAGGCAGTTAGGACGATGTTTTCTTCTGCTTTGGGCTGTTGACTGTGCCTGAGTCCAGAAGCCATGTTAAATGCAGTGCAGCCCCGCCAACCAAGCAATCCAAGCAACAGCTGTTGCGCTCCTGGGGGCATGTTGCACCAAGCGAAAGCAGAAGTGAACCCAGAATTCGGTGCTTGTCCACCGTGCACGCGAGGTGCTTGTGCACCTTTGCGAGAGAAGGTCGAACCCAGCCCTGCTGTACTGATCAAGAACCTGAGTCTTTCTCATGTTCTGCTTCATGAAAGAGATGGCAACTGTTTTTGCCTGGCTTCCCCTAGAGCAGCCTGAAGCAGGGCGCTCGTAAGAAAACCTGGCAGTTGAAGGCAGGCCAGGGCTGTGTGCTAATGCGCCGCCAGTGAAAGGTTCGTCTTCCATCCAGCTGTTCTTACAGACCTGTATGCCTGTATGCAGTAACCCCCGAGCCCTCTTCGAAGTGTATCGATGTTGATGTGGTAAGCGCGGACCCCTTGCATGGCCCATGAGCAGCTGTCAGCCGAAGCTTCAGCAGCGACCCGATGACTCCTTGCGCTTTCCTGTCACATGGACAACAACTGGAGAAATGCAGAGGGGACAGTTTGCGTGGTGGTCTCTGATTGGGTGGACTTGGCATGCTGCCTTGCATTCTGCCTTCTCTGCAGCTTCTTTATGAGCAGACCGCAGGATTAGAGGTTGAATGAGCACTTCTTAACCAGAGCTGAAGCCACAGCGCGCAGTCACTTGATGCTCCTGAGCCATCCCCCCACCCAACCTTTGAAAACACAACCCACAAGACGTCGTTCCCTTCGAGCGGGAGGCTTAGCCCCAACCCTCCACCCCGGTAACCCTAAAGTGTCTCCTGTGTAGGCTCGGAGCTGCAAATGGCCAAGGGGAAGCCATGGAGGAGCCACTCTTCTTCACGGTGACCTCCAGTGAGGATCCGGAGAGCCCGCTGCACTTTCAGCTGAGCACCTCGGACTCCCATCCTCGCCCGGGCGCGCATTTTCGGGTTAGGGTTTAGAGTTTAGGGTGTTTTGGGTGTTTAGGCTTTAGGGTTTAGGGTTGGGATCCTGTGTTCTTTCAAAATTTTTGCTCCAAGGCAAGGCAGATGACCCGCTGAAGGTTGGGAGGAACAAGAAGAGTGCCTTGGCCTCTTTAGTGCCGCGAGTGTATGACGTGCGCGGTTGCTGGGTAGCTTGGTTGGGAGAAACGGGGATGCACATCAAACATCATCAAGTTATCATTCCCAAAACACTCATGACAAGATCAGCACTTCTTAGGCGTAAAGCTGAACTTTGCGTCTCTCCTCGTTTTCCGCTATCAGCTTGTCGCTTGTTTTTTGCATTGTACTCTTTGCTCTTTTCGGGTTTGCTCTCTGTTCTTTCTGTTGTTCCCTACCCTCAGTGTTGGATTCTTAGGTTTGAAGTCAACCATTCTCCTCGCCCCCATACTTCTTACTAGTACCCGCTCTCCTGGCCTCTCCCGTCCTTCAGAGAATCCCGGGGAGGGTCCCGCCGAGTCCCGCAGGTGGGATCGTTGTGAACCAGCCGGGTGTCTCCTGGGTTCATCTGGAGATCAAGCTCTCGTGCCTTGGGTGTGTATCCAGGGCCCTATGCCCCCAAGCCGAGATTTAAACCTAAGCGAAAGAAGCATTCGTGTCGAGCATGGGCTATAGCGGCTATGCCCTCGAACCAGAGATTCCTCGGGCACACTGCTACCTCGGGGCATGATCTGAGCCTAACCTCAATCTTGGACGAATGCCCAGCCAGTGATGCCTGCCTCCGCGTTGCGAGGTGTAGCTTCCCTTTTCCCGGCAGAGTGATGCCTTGTTTCAACATCTGTGCAGCTCTTGGACACTCGATTCCACATGCTTGCTCGGACTAGCAACCCAAGACGATGGTGGCTACCATGCTGCAAGCTTCTGCCCTTTCCTAGGCCCACAGCATCCTAAGTTCCTAGCTCCATATCCCAGGCAAGGTGCAGACGGCCTTTGCCTGCGTGATGTCTCCACGAATGGAGTGGGAATTCGGCGGAGGGGAGCTGGGCTGCAGAAGGCTCCTGGGCAATGTCAGTGTCAAGCCTTCAGCTTCTAAGAAGGCAGTGGTTTTTTTCGCCTCCAGTGGAGCCATGGCCCATCCACAGCACTTGCACACATCAGACAAGCCGGTGCCCACATGCAAAAACCACACGGAAAGCACAAGGCGTCGCTGCGGAATCCCTGCAGGCTTGCCTGAATGCATGCCACCGTGTGCACATTTACCTCGAGCTAGTTGTATGTTCTCCATTCCAAGTCTCCTGCTCCAGCTTCCAATCCAATTCCCATCTGTGTCTCAGGTTGAGAAAGAGGTGGACACTGAGCGCCTTGGATTGTGCTTACGCACGCGTGCGAGCTTGCTGGCTGTTGTTTTGCTTTGAGGGAGCCGGCAGAAAATTCGATTGAACCTTCGCCCCCCAACCACAATCCCGCAGAAGTCGCATTTGTGTTCCAGTGCAATGTCACAATCTGTCGACACAAAGAGCTGCTGTTAGCATTGCTATTGGCATCGCTCAGCCTCCCTTCGGGCACCGTGGTGGTCCTGCCGTTTCGCGTGCGGCCAGCCCCTGGTCAGACCGAAGCGTCATGCGCTCAGACCCAGTAGGGGCCCTCTTGAAGCCCTAGACTGTAACCCTGGAGTAACACATGCCATAATGCAGATTCCGAGAAGGGACGGTAATTGTAGACGTATTTCGGGCTTCAGACGTCTTGAGGGGCGGCTTGGTTCCGGGCGTCCTCTTCTTTTTTCAGAGCACATGCAACAGGACAAGTGTTTTGTCTCAGGTCTTTGCAGACATCGTTAACGTTTAGCATCGATGGGGAAGATTCTCTCTCACCTTCGAGCGAGCTCACCGAGTCGGAGGACCGTACTAATATTAATATTCTTCATTTATTCTTTACTATTACTATTATTATTATTACTACTACGATTATTATGAAGCTGCCCTGCCTGAATTAAGTTCTTCCACGTTCGTTGGCCGAAGGTTCAGTTCTTGAAGGCGCCTCTGCCTCCAAAACAAGTGGTAACGCAATTGTGGAAGACCACGCGCCGCAAGGAAGCACTGTTGGCCCGCACCCAATCCCACAAAGTCCCGTCTACGAACCCCCCAGCATGCCCCCCACAGGACCCGGATGCAGCCGCCGATGTGGAGACCTTCAACCCCCAGGTCCCTTTTTGAGATCAAGAGATAGGATAGGAATCATGTGGGGGGGGGGGGGGGGAGGGAGTTGACATCAATTTGTCCCGTTTTTGTGGTGTCAACCGTGGCCCAGAATTGCCCAAGTTCATCCACAGGATCCGTAGCAAGTAGCCCGCACGCTGTGACAGGACGCGCCTGAGAATGGGAAAGGTCTGGAGGCCGGAAGTCCTGGGCAGCCAAAATGGATGCAGAAGCGATGTCGATGAGCTCTGTTTCGTGTTCAGGCGCCAAAGGGCAAGCGCAAAAAAGATGGCAAAGACAAGCCTGCAAAGGACAAGCGCGGCGGCCATGCTGAGATGTAAGCCTGCACGAGCATGGCCCCCTTGGAAGTCGGCTTCGAGAGCTGCACTTGCAGGACAAAAAGAGGAAGGTGAAGCATGCCGCTTGGATGTGCTTCAGGGTGGATTGGTGCAAGTACGGTAGGACTGCAACATGGAGCCCACCTTGAAAGTTCGGCAAATCTGCATGTTCTTTTTGCAGGGGCTGTGGTGTGCACACTGGACAGCATTGCTAGGGTACAGGGCCTGGAATATGAAGAATGACATGAAGTTGCTCAGGAGTTTTCAGCAGGACAGTTTGTCCGCGTGGCCGCGCGTCTGCACTATCACTCGCTTCGTGTACTGCTTGGCGCAACACTTTGCAACAGGTGTCGCACGCTTGCAGAGCACCCGAGATAGGTAGGGGTCGACTCAGGTTTAGGGTTTAGGGTTTAGGGCGTAGGGTAGGGTTTAGGGTTAGGGTGTAGGGTTAACCTCAAACAAGGTCGGTTTGAAGGCCAAGGGCGAGCTGAATGGCAAAGTGGGCCTCCTGGTGGAGTGGGACAAGGCAGCCAGTTTCCAGTGGAGCAGCGAAGAGTTCAGGCAAAGAATGGCGTCGACCTCTGCCCCCGTAAACCCTAAACCCTAAACCCTAAACCCTAAACCCTAAACCCTAAACCCTAAACCCTAAACCTAAACCCTAAACCCTAAACCCTAAACCCTAAACCCTGCAGACCCTAAATGCTAGAGTCCTGTGCAGGCAAAAGGCTACTGGAAAGTCCGGATGGAAGATGGTTCTGGGAAGGCTTTTCGATCAGAGCTCCTTTCGCATTCAGTTCCTTGTGGCCCTTGAGCGCAGAGAGGCTGTAGGGGTACTCTCCAGGGGGTGTGCGTCAGTGGCAAGCAGGTACAGTTGCCTGATTGTCGCCACGCAGCTTTTCTGCTGGAAATCCGCGCCCTCCCCATAAGCCTCTGAACCACTCCGACAACTCCAAACCACCAAGAAGCCAAGCCCCCTACAGCGTTCTGAACCCCCAAGGCTCCCCGGCTCTCCACAACCCCCCCCCCCCCTCTCCCAAAAACAAAGTTTGGAACCTTATCTCTGTCACTGAGCTCCAAGCCAAGCCAACCGACCGTCAATCAACGGCCACAGTCCAACCGCTTCACTGCCACTCTCTATCTCAGAGTAGCTAGTTGGTGCGGTGCACAGCACGTATCGGGCTCTGCCAACCAAACGCTCAACGTAACACTGGGCTGACTTGCAGGGCAAACTTTGCAAAGTAACCTTACTAGTTTGCAAAGATAGGGGTCCTTACTTTGTCATAGTGGGGTTACATTTTGCGTTTCTAAGGGTACTTCAGCTCAATAAGGAATAGACCCTTAAACTTTTCAGTACTATCCCAACCATGAACTTGATTAAGGGTCCAAGCCAGACAGCAGCTCAGGCGAACCTGGAGCCGCACGTCGTGCCGCCGCCCGCCCCTGCGGGAAGCTCGAAAGCCGCAAGCGCCTGGACAATACGGGGGGGTTACGAAAAAACAAGGGGGGACCCCTAAAGTAGACCCCCAAGTAGTAGGGCTTTTCCAAAGAATGACAAGGACCCCAAGAAGGTACCCCTAAATTTCGGAAACCACCATGTCTTAGAGGGGCTTTTTGGGGGTTCAGGGGTTCGTTTTTTGCTGTCTGCCCCAGCTTAAGGCACTGTGCCACCGCCGCCTCCAGACGAGCCAGCTCCCAAGGAGCAGGGCCAGGCCCATTTGCACCAATCATCCCTTCAACTGAAGACACCCTTCCAATGATTGAAAGCCTGCAAGTAGCAGCTACCAGTAGCAGTCCAACTGGCCGTCTGACTGAGCCTGCTGTGTGTGACACGCCCTACAAGTGAGGACATGAAGCTGCCGGAGGGTAAACAGACCTGCAAACATGCTTGTGAACTCCGACATTCCTAGGCCCCAGGTCTTTCTCCTTTCGACTTTCTCCTCAAAGACGGTTTGAGATCAGAGGAGGTGCCGCCCCCGCCGCCAGCGATGGAGGAGGATGCGGCCAAGGCGGAGACTACCTGATGCGGCACAGCATCACGTGCATCTCTGCAGTTTCACTGTCGGGATCTGCTAGGGTGTTGCTTATGATGCTGTTGAACTCTCCAAAACATACGTATCGGTGTTCAAGTGGTGCGCGACGATTCTTCTGCATCGGTTTGCGCGCTTTTTGTCGCTTCGAGAAGTCACGAGCCAGTTCCACTGCAAGAGTTCGAAAAGGTAGCAACTGTCCCCTTGTCCAGGTTCTGCCGTTGCCACCCGCGCCTGCAGCACATGCCGCGCGGATCTGGGCAATAAGCGGCAAACCCACAACGCTCAAGTCTTAAGCATCAACCCGGGTTGCTTTGGGAGAAGTGAGACTTGTTGTTACCCTTCTTGTCAAAGGAACCACTACATAAACCATATTCATGAGGTTCAGGGCACCCTAAACCCTAAACCCTAAACCCTAAACCCTAAACCCTAAACCCGAAACCCCAAACCCTAAACCCTAAACCCTAACATTAGACGTTGCAGCCCGAGAAGAGGTCAAGAAGGCTGCGCCTCGTCCACCGCCCGGGACGCTACCGGGGGCACCGTCCGGCCCTCGAAGTCAGCAGGCTTTCGATGGGTTCTTGGGGCCATGGGCTAGTTACCCTAAACCCTAAACCCTAAACCCTAAACCCTAAACCCTTAACCCTAAGCCCTGAACCCTAAACCTTACACCCGAAATCCTAAACCATGGGCTATTTGCGCAACAGTTTGGGCTGCAACCTGCTCCGAAAACAGTCGTTGAGCTTCAAGATGTCAGGCACACGGAGTCAAACCCTAAACCCTGAACGCCCTAAGCCTCTCTTGCCTTATATATAGACTTTCAGGCATATATATATTTGTATATATATATATATATGTACATATGTATATTATAATTAGATATATAGATATATAGATACACAGATATATAGTTGCATGGATATATATATATATATATATAGGTATATAGATATAGATAGACATACATATATATAGATATATATAAAACTTTGGTGGGCTCGCGGGAACCTGAGGACGGCGCTTCCTGGGGCGCCTCTGTCGCTGACGATGCCGCTTCCGGGCCTGCCACTCACGGTGCCGACCATGATGTAGCTTGGGCTGCAGTACTGCTGGTTTCAGGGTTTAGGGTTTAGGGTGTAGGGTTTAGGGTTTAGGGTTTAGGGTTTAGGCTGAGATTCGCAGCGGAGATCTTTTCCGGTCAGCCCGGCCGGTGTTTCTGTTTCACATATGCTTTTCTCAAACTCTGTGAACTTCCTTGCGGTTCCGGCAGCGTCTCTAGCTCACCTTTCCTTGCAACTATTATTGTTATTATTCTTCTTATTATAGTTTTTATTATTCTAATAATTATTATTATTACTATGATTATTATTATTATTATGATTCCCTGCAGGCCAATGGCAGGGCTGATGGGCAGCATGGTGCCTGTGATGCCGCCGGGGCTTCCCCTGATAGGCGGGGGGTTTACGTTAACAGAAGGGACCCCCAATATAGACCCCAAAGAAGAGGATTCCCCCTATAATGAGGACCCCAACAAGGTAAACCCCTCCCCCCCCACCCCCCTCCCTAACTTTGGGAACCCCACATGTTGGGCCCCCAGCTCAGTAAGTCCTCCTTTTGCAGGAATGCCCCCTGCCGCGGTGCCTTTGGCGATACCTCCGCCTGTGCTGCCGAAGAGGTAAGGGCGTCCTGCGCTGAAGCCCTGGGCCCTCCAACTGCGGCTCCCTGAACCTTTGCCTGGCAGTTCTGGAACCTTAAAAACCTAAAGATAACAAATTATATAGCAAGAAACAGCAGAATACAAAAGTTATATACAGTAGCAAAAGACAGAAGAATACAAGATGCGCAAGTAAGGTGAACATACAGAGAGCATGTCGCAGGTTCTTTGTTTTACCTTGTGTGATATCGGGAGCTGCATCAAGTTGGGTCCATGGCACCAGCCGGTGCGGCCCCTGGGTCGTGTTTCCTTCAGAATCGTCTCGCTAACGTCCGCCAAAAGAGAACACGCACTCGAAGGTTCCATCGACAGTATCCTTATGGCGCTAAACCCCAAACCCTAAACCCTAAACCCTTGAACTTCAGTTTAAGAGTTTGCCAAAGGAACGGGGGGAAACATGAGCTCCCCACTGACCCCCCTTCATGAAGGCCAGGTTGGGGCTAGCTGTCCTGAACGCGACGAGAACTTGCAACAGCTGCATCAAGGCGGTTACGATATTAGGGGGTGCCTTATTGGGCTCCTTATTATAAGGGGATCCTACTATTTAAGGGACTATACTAGGGGCCCCTGATTTGTCTGCCTCTGGCTGCTGTTCGCCAGTTTCGTGTTGCCACGTTTCAGTCTAGAGCCTAGGGTGAAGGGTTTGTCGAAGATGCATCGTCTTGAAAGGACTCGGAAGGAAATGCCTATACTGGTTGTACCTTTGAAAGCAGAATGCTCTCATGAAGTTCTTGAAGCACATCTCGAGCATAAGAATCACGAGGATTGGCGTTGAGAATGCGACCTTCAGTCTCTTTAGGCGGTTGGATTTGCGGGTGTAGATGCGGCGCTCTGCTGCGCCCGACTGCGATCATTTTCCGAGAGGTTGGTGGCAGATGTTGGGAGTTGGCTCGAGCGAGAGCTCCATGAGGTCGGACCAGCAGGCACGGAAGAGCACGAGCAGATCAGACTGGAACGCCACAAGTCAGCCGCAAACTTGACAGAATCCAAGATGGCGTGCAGTTGCATCGCAGTTTCAAAGTTGCGCTTTTTATAGAGACGCAGAAGCATACTCTAGCTAGCTACGCCGCGCCTGCCATGGCTTTGCAGGCCGCGCCCCGCATGCAACACAGACCATGTCGGCACAACTCAAGCAACACCCAACCACGTAACAATCGGCAAAAGCAGGCTGCACTGCGATTGTCACAGCTCGTCGCTGCTTTCCAAAATCTTCGATGCCAGGTTGCCATCTCATGGCTGTGCCTGGCGGCGGCTTCAGGAATGAGCTGGGAATGAGGAGAATGGGCCAGAATGGGTGACAGATTTTGACCCATCCTGATCGGGTGCATCGGACTCAGCCATTGGGAGAAAGATCTGGGAGCAAGGTCACGCTGTCGCAGGCCATGGTCGAGATCCAGGACCCGACGGTAGGAGATGCTTTGCTTTCTGGCCTGACTCTGCCTTCGTCCAAGTCCCCACTGCTGCCCGCCCTTTGCCTGTCTGAGCCTGCTTGCCTTCGACAGGACGCTACAGTTTGGGTCAAAAGTGCCGGAGGGGCCAGCTGTGAGATCACTTGTCAGGCCAGATCGTTGTGTTGTGCCGTGAGTGGCTGGGCTCACTAGACTCGAGCAGCGACTTCTTGGATTGCTTTTGAAAGACACAGGCAAGAGGCGGATGCAAGGAAGATGCCTGGCCGACCGGTGCCAAGAGCGTGTGCATCAGGGGATGCCAAGGAATTCCATGGTCGCCGCAGTCGAGCAAGACCTGAAATTTAGAATTTAGAATCGCTCAGTGCGTGTCACTCATCTGGCTCTTCAGGCTACCGATACCAGTACGCGATGCATGCCCTGTCTATATATGCATCTCTCTCTATATATATATATAGTATATATATATACATAGATTTTTATATGTATGAAATAAATAAATAGATAATGTATATATATATATATATATATATATATATATATACATACCGTATACATATAATTATACACACATACATACCAATTTATTTACTTACCTATGTGTTTATGTATTTACTCGTGGATGGATGGTAGAAACAGGCAGAACCTCTTCTCGCCAACTGCCGAGGGCAACCTTGGAGGAGTTCCAGGAGATCCTTGACGAGTCGGGCCTGAAGTGTGCCAGCATCTTAGGGTTTAGGGTTTAGGGTTTAGGGTTTAGGGTTTAGGGTTTAGGGTTTAGGGTTTAGGGTTTAGGGTTCAGGGTTTAGGGTTTCCCCAGATTTCCCGATCTCTTCGATTCGCCTCGCAAAGTGAACTGAGAGGGCCCTGGAGATTCCTCTTCTCCATTTTTCTTCTTCTGAGTTCGAGAGGCTTTATTGGCAGGAGAGTTCTGTTTCGGAGGAAGATGGCACTGAGGTCAGCATCCAACAGGGCGGCGCCAAGTACGACCCAAGTACTGACGGCCTCTTGGCTCGGAGTTGCAAGGAAAAAGGGATGACTGAGACCCTGAAACTCCCTGAGCGTGTTGCGTCTCCATTCTTTTCGATCTTGAGTTGTGGCGTCCTGCAGTGGTATTGGGGATGTGCCCGCTTATACAAACAGTCCTTAGTAGGGATTATAATGTACACTCATCCCGATTAAGGATTGTTAGTATAGGGGCAAACATCTCCAAGTGGTGTCCATGCCACGAAGACGCCATGACAATCTGCTCTCGACCTGCAAGGCCGGTACTGCGGCTGGCACGGCGATCCCGGACAGGGATCCTGGTGCCTCGGCTGGTTTAGGCTTTAGGGTTTAAATTAGGGTTTAGGGTTTAGGGTTTAGGGTTTAGGGTTTAGGGTTTAGGGTTTAGGGTTTAGGGTTTAGGGTTTAGGGTTTAGGGTAGGTTTGATGGGTGCTATCAGGAGCAGAAGAGTTGGGGTTTTGGCCCCCTGGTTGTTGCTTAGAGGTCAAGAAATTCGGCGGAGTTCAAGGCTTGCCGATGTCTTCATGATGGAACCCTAAACCCTAAACCCTAAACCCTAAACCCTAAACCCTAAACCCTAAACCCTAAACCCTAAACCCTAAACCCTAAACCCGAAACCCCTAAACCCTAAACCTGTGAGAAGTTGAAATTTGGAAGCAAAGCTGTCAGGTCGCGCTGTGCAGCTGCCGGCGACGCGGGAACATACAGGCTAGGCAAACGGGGTGAGTGGGGGCCTGTCTTTAGTGTTCTGAAGATACTAGATTCCCTTTTCGGGGGGGTCAGATTCTCATCTTTGGTGGTGTTCGATAGACCTTCAGTGAAAGGAAGAGACGTGCTCACACGACAGCTTGTGTTGTCTTGGGTACCGTCATCGGCTAGCACTCGATACCCCTCGCATAAGTATGAGCAGTCAAAATTATCTCACAAGCTCCTCTAACAAAGCACCTTATCTAGAATCCGGAGGCGTCGAAATCTCTATGTGCATGAACACCCCTTAGGTGCTACATTTCCGGACGTGTGAGAGAAAAGGCTTCGAGGTTTGGTTTCAGAGGCTTCAAGGCGTTGGGGTTTAGGGCTCTTCGGGCTCTTTCTTACATCTGCGGAAAGTTTTAGGAATAAGAAAATGGGGGGAAGCCGGGCGCCCGTAAGCCTTGAACGCCAGAATCCCTAAATAGATCTTTAGCAATCGATAAGAGGCCCTAAACCTACTAAACCTAGAAGCCGCGAGCCAGGTTCTGCCCTTGCTATGGGGACAAGGAATTATGAGATGGATGCCATCTCCACCCAGGATGACGATTTTAGGGTTTAGGGTTCAGGGTTTGTTCCCTGCACGGTCCAGACGCACGTTCCCGCCAGCTGCGGCGAAGGGGCGCTTGCGATGTTCCTTCCGTCTTACTGCCTGTGTGCGTGCGACGCGAATTCAACACACGACATGCTCACCAATGCTGTGAGTGCGTAGAAGCTCGCTCGTGAGTGGAGGGACACCTTGCTGATCGAACTTAAGATTGGAGGAGACCTCAGAAATAAGGGGTGTTGCGTCCCTGCTGCTGGCCTTCAGAGGTGTCAGTGCTGCAGGCTCTTGAGTGAAGCTTCCTGCAAAGTTCTCTGCCCTAAACTGACGGCTCAAGGGTTTTAGGTGTTTTTTTGTGTGCCGTTCCCACGCCCTTCGGGTTCTGATCTCGATCGCCATGCCGAAGCGCACGCTGGAGGGTGATGCCGTTGCTCCTCCGTTTGCACTACTTCAGATTCAAGTCTCATCTATGTGCGTTGTGTGATGAAGTCTGGAAGCAGTCGGGATGGACAAACTTTCGGTGGTTTGTTGAGGGATCTACGAATCTGCGACGCTTTAGTGCTTCTTGTTTGTCCCCAGAACCCTGGCGTGGATCAGGTTCAAGACGACGTGCAAAGCGGCTGCGATGAGGGGAACTGGTTTCAGGCAGAGAAGCATCGCAGTGAGATTCGATCGTTCCTGCGTGGCCCGGGCAATTCCGAGCGCTTTGCAATGATCGACCTGTTCGGTGCTTCCGGGCAGATGTCCAAACGTTGGCGCAAAGCTGGGTGGGATGCTTTCGCCTACGACATCAAGACCTCCAAAGCACATGATGTCACCAGTGCAGACGGCTTTTGGGCACTCTGTTCCGCGGGAAAAAGGTTGATGACGAATGGCTTGATATTCGGAGGCCCGCCCTGCAGTCTGTACGTGTGGATTTCCAAGTCAGTTCACAAGCGAAGCGAAGACAACGCATTCGTCGGGGACACTGGACTTTACAAAGTCCGGATGAGCAACCGCATCGTGGCGAACATGTGTGTCTTCCTTCAAGAGCTCTCGGAATGCAAGGCAGCTCGACTGAACAACTGGACAGGGATGTTGTATGTGTGCAAGTATTCATGACTGTCCTGCAGTAGCGGCCGAAGATGCTTGTGTGAAAGCCATGCTCGTGTTTTATGCTCCTAGCTGTGGCTGGGCTCGTCTTGGCTCGGTTTATTTGGTTTGGGCTGACTCGGTTTCTTTCCGGCTTGGTGGCTTGGCTCCGAGGGCTTAGAGGGTTTAGGGTTTAGGGTTTAGGGTTTAGGACTTGGCTGGCAGTTCTTTCCTGGATTTAGGGTTTCGGGTTCTATGGTTTAGGGTTTAGGTTTCCTAGGTGTGGCTTGGCTTGCCTGGTCTTGCTGGGCTCGAGTTCGCAGTGCTGGCAGTAGCGAGATGCTTGAAGCCGAAGCCCAGATCCTTTCTACTGGGTCACTGGGTACAACAGACCATAATCGGACGTCATTGGGGCCCCGGGCAGGTTTTCGGCGCCCAAAGGAATTCCAGGCACAAGGCTTTTTGGTGACAGAGTGTTTGAGTGTCTATGGAGGAAATCCAAACCCGAGACCGCGAATTCCACATGGTGAGCAAATTTTGTCTTTTTCCGTAAGGAACAAACGCCCGAAGACCCATGGAAAAAAACCCGCCTGCGAGGATTTCTACACAGTCATCGAGCAGCCGTCGTCTTCAGCCATGTTCAAGATGAAGGTCACGTCGTCCTTGGCCAAACAGCTGGAGATGGAGCGTGTATGGACTTGGATGGGGTTGTTTGGGCACGAGCCTTGGCTGGATGTAGAATGTCTTGCAGGATGTCAAGGCGACATCGCGCCGCGCCATATCGTACAGTATGTAGGCTGCTGTGGCATAGCGGTTACGGGTTGAAACCTTCGCTGCCGGGCGTCCTCAAGCCTTTTCGAGAATAGGACGCGACATGTTCCTGCGTGTTGAATACATACAGCAGTGTATGGCTAAGGAGCTGCCGAAAGCGACGATTCTGACCGGCAACCTCCCTTCTTTGCCAACCCTCCGCCGCGTCCTGACGAACGCCAGCCGCAAGCAAATCAAGAACAGGCTCGGGAGACAGTGCTGATAAGGGGGTGTCTGAAAATGAAACGGGTCTTGTTTCGGGGCTTGCGCAGAGCCTGCAATGCTCCTGGCATCCACCCTAAGCCCTAAGCGCCTAAGCCCTAAGCCCTAAACCCTAGACCCTAGACCCGAACCCCTAATCCCTAAACCCTAAACCCTAAACCCACTTTGAATCACAAGTTGAAAGCTCTGAGCGCCCCCCAGCGAGGCAGAAAAAGACCGGCGGGGCAAAGTTCTACACAAGGGACCGGGTTTCCCTGCTTTGGCTGGCTGGTTCTTAGTAGGGAATGAGGGAATAAGGTACCCTATACTATCCCTTAAAGGGTATATATAGGGCCCTAATTACCTCATTCCCTACTGAGAACCAGAGAAGTACTTGTGTGAATCTCAGGGTCTATCGCATGCAATCGGGAATGGCCGTTGCCCTATTCTGGTCCTGTACTGCACTTGGGACGTCATGGAGTGCCTTCGGATTATCTTTCGCTGAGGTGAGTTGAAAATGTGTTTCAGTGCCTGCAGGATGCCGACGGAAAAGTGACAGGCAACAAAAGTCTTCAAAACACTGCCGCGTATACAGCAGAGTTCTGCACGGCCGTGTACAAGGCTTGGGCAAAAGATCTCAAGGCCAACTGAGCCATGCGCAACTTGCCGCTCAGCAGCGCAATTTGCTGAATCCACATTCAGACTCGCACTCTTATTTCAGTGAGCGTGCTTGTTGCAGGCAGGGCTTTCCGCAATGGTGTGGGCATTGCTAGTCCTGCTCTGGCCGTAGTAACCAGCGCTTCCTGCGCTAAACGCCTGTGAAGCATACTGTGCATCCAGCGCGGGCTAACCTGCGCGTTAATGATGTTAATGGCTGCCTGCGCATACAGGCCTTCGTTTTTTGTTGAGGTATCCATTCCAAATGTGCCCGCGCTGCGGAGAAAAGGGATATTGTTGCACGACTTGATACTTTCGCAGTCGGCAGTGCCATCAGAGCAAACGGACCCTCGAGTGAGTGGCACCTGAGCCACAAGCCCAGTCCTCAACGCCTTTTTCATGCTCCGGTGCTGCGTTTTGCCTCCTGTTTGAGGAGTCTGGCTTACAGCACAACTGCCAACCTTCAGAAGCGCAACTGAGAGCTTCCTGTGCGTCAGCTTATGTTTGGGTGTTGGGCTAGAATGGCTAGAATGCGTCTTGAAAGACGCTCCTACCACTGCGAGAGAAAAGACGCAAGAAAAGAGCCCATACTTTGAGCCGAGCCCGCAGCAAAACCAAAGAAGCCATGGGAGCGCTGCCTCGTCGGCTCTTGCTCCTGGCCTTTCTTGCTCTGCTGCTCGGAATCTTCCTTGCGCCCGATCCCAGGCTCCTGCTGGGAGACTTCCTGGGACGGCATGTGGAGATCGCAAGAAACCTAGCTGCCATTGCCCTCTTCTTGGAGGCTTGGTGGTCCAGTGGTGCCCATTTCGCTTTTTTTTTTTGGGGGAGGGGTGGGGGGTGGTTCCAGGTTCCCCTGAAACAGTGACCAAACCAACAAAAGGTGCCCTTATTCTTAGTACTATTAGTATTATTAGTATTAGTCGTATTATTAGTATTGTTATTGTTATTATGTTTTATCATTACTGTATTTTCATTATATTATTATTATTATGATGATTATTTCTATTGTTCTGGTTATTACTATTGTTACGATTCTTATTCTTATTCTTATTCTTACTCTTATTCTTATTCTTATTCTTATTCTTATTCTTATTCTTATTCTTATTCTTATTCTTATTCTATGGTTACTGGGCTACCGAGGAGGTGTTGCAGCCGGCGACGGCGCATCCTCAGCTGGCAGCACTGCAGCATGTCGTCAAAGGGATGAAGGCATACTCAGAGGCCGAGGCTTCAGAAATGTCTCCCTTGGACCGCGTGATAGACCTGGTTGATGATTTCGGCTGGAATCATGGCTTCCTGATCAATGTCGGTGACGTGAAAGGGAAGATTTTGGACTCAGCTGTGAAGCAGAGACTCCAGAGTGGTGGAAACCTGAAGTTGGCTGTTGAGCTGGGAACATTTATGGGTTATGGCACTCTGCGTCTGTCGCGAATG
This sequence comes from Symbiodinium natans, assembly GCA_905221605.1. Lineage (NCBI taxonomy): Eukaryota > Dinophyceae > Suessiales > Symbiodiniaceae > Symbiodinium > Symbiodinium natans. Next base: position 36,096 of record CAJNDS010000176.1, read on the forward strand.
CTGAATCACTCTGACGCCGAGATCATCACGGTGGATCCAGACGTTTTCGCATACACGTTGGCCAGCAGCCTGTACGAGCAAGCTCAGGTGAGAAATCGCATCACCATCAAGACAGACTACTCGTACAATGTCTTTGCAGAACTGAAAAAAGAGGGAAGGCAGATCGACTTCCTCTTTCTTGACCACGCGGCTCAAATCAGACTCAAGAGAACTTCTTGGTAGATGTTTTCCTTGGGTTACCTGATCTCATAGGCCTCTCCTGGACCTTCTGCATTAGCTTTCCCTTCTCGTTCCAGTTGCGAGGTAAAGTCGCGATACCTTGCAGACCTGCAGCTGGCACTGGCTAGCGGACTTCTGGCAAAAGGATGTGTCGTGACTTTGTTGCAAGCCTATTTTGGGACATAGCCATCTATGACCTGTCTCAGTGCCTGTGATGCACCTCCGCGCATAACATGATTTTGCCTGCATCGCGAGGTAACAGTTCTCCTTGCGTGGTCACTCTTGAACATCGCTAGGGTTAAAAGGATTCCTAAGTCTCTGAGGGCACAGACTGTGCAAACACTTGCCGCGGTAGTTGCAGTGCGTGGGCTTTGGTTCCGCCTTCTAGTCGTCCAGTGTGCGCTTTTTGTGGATATCCAGCCAGACTTCATAGCTGGGCCGCTAGGCGTTGCACCGTCAGACTAGAAGTACTCAGGTCGTCGGAGACAATATCCTCTCACCCGGCGTTCCTGCCTTGAAGAAGTACTTGCTCGAAGGCGAAGGGTCGAAGCTCTTCAGCACCAAGGTGCCATGAACGCGTAGTCTTGTTGAGACTTGATTGGTTGTTTTTTGGGGCTTTTGCTCTAGAAACGCCCTCCTTGTCTCTGGGCAGCAACGAGGGTTCTTCAGATTCTTCAGTGGCCAAGGTTGGCGAGGAGGGGTCGAGGTTGGTCTTGGGGTGCGGCATGCGGCGAATGCTTGGGTTTAGGGAGAACCACATGCAGGTGCATCGAACTCACGTTGAGTACTGGCCCTTGTTTCCTGACGAGATGACGGTCAGCACGTATCTTGGGTGAGCCGAGAAGTATGAGTCGGCTTTGTGCCGCCCTTGGAGTGCAGTACGGTGCCCTACCGTCCATAGCGACGCGGCCTCAGCCTTTCGCAAGAAAAACATGTGCCGGTGATGCACCTGCTGCGGTGCAGCCACGCCGTCCCGCTTGTTGAGATGCAGGAGCGCTCCGATGGTTCCTGCTCAAGCTTGCTAGTGGTGAGACTACAAATTGCTAACCGACTGTCTTCTTCCAGCTGCGTTGCATGAGAGCACTGCATGATTAGCAGGGTCTTGACTCAATTCCAGCGACAAGAACTGCGCGAAGCATTTTTGCCGGACTCCAAAGAGAGTCCTTTATCAGCTCTAGCCGGGCTGGCTGGACGCATGGCACATGCTGCGCACCTTCACCAACGCAGCCCTCGAGCACTCACGGAGACGCTAAGATGCAGCACAGTAGTTGGAGAAAGCCTTTGTAGCTGTTTCTCTAATTTGTGATGCTCCCGAGGGTAAGTAATTACGGGGTAGAATCCGATGCCTTTGGGCGTTTGGGCACCCAAACGATTACTGCTGCGACTGCTTGCGGTGTAATTGCAAGGCACGGGGTGACGAACGTGCGTGCTCATCCAAGTCACATGCTAAAGAAGGCATATGCTCTGCAGTCGTCGGTGCTTGAGGCGGATAGCATGTGCGAGGGTGAGCATAGCTGTCCCTTCTCATGGCACCGCGTTTTCAGTGTTGCTGACATCATGGCAGCCGTCAGGGATGTTGTACACATCCAGCCACTGCATGTCATCGACGAGGCGCAAAAAACGTGTTTTGCTCATGAGAAGCATGGTGCCATGAGGTCTCGATTTGGACAGCGACAGCGAAACCGAGCACACCGACGATGAGCATCTTGTCCCAGACGGGCCCCCATAGCCCTGAATGTTTAGGGTTTAGGGTTAGGGTTTAGGGTTTAGGGTTTAGGGTTTAGGGTTCCTTGCTGTTCGAGTAGAGCCGACAATCGCGCTGGGGCATGGAAGGCAACTGCAAACGTGACACATATGCATTGATTTTGGGCGCTGCCGTCTTACCACACTCCTCGGCCCCACACTCCTGAACCCTCAACCTTCGGCAGCTCCTTCGGCAAGCCTCTTTTCGGTAAGCCTCTTCAACTGAAGCCCTGAGCCGCGCTTTTGTCATCCTCTTGGTTCCCTTGCCTTGTGAGCCCTCTGGCAAATGAGGCATTCGCGGCCCCTCAGCTTCTGTCGGAGGATTGGCATCTGCATCGGATACCTTCTGCCAACATGGGGGTCGCTTGGCATGGCCATCCAGCAAGCTAAGCATTATTCTCGTATGCCTCGTGCTAGGACTAGGGTGAGCACGCACTTTCCAAAAAGTACTAAGGCCACTGTAGTCTTGCAATTGCCTCTGCCCCCGACCCGTAGGAAATTCCCTCTGGCCGGGGGTGCTTGTGGATTGTGAAAGGCCCTTCCTTTCGCGCCCGTCAGGCTGAGATGCCCATGAACGGCAAGCGGGTGAGGGGTTCGGGGCAGTAAGCATGGTATGTAATGATCAAGGGGAGAGGAAATCAGGGACCCCCCTACCCACGGCCGGGGCTCAAGACTTAGAGCTGAATCCGAAAGGGCTCTCCATTTTTTTTGAGGCGCTAGAAAGGTGTACGGAAGCTATGACACAAAAAGCCCGAAGCCCAAAACTCAAAAAAACGCCCTAAACGGGTCTCAAACAAGATGGTGAGGCATCTTAGCTTGGCGAATGTGGGTCGCTCGTGGGCGGCCGGCGCAACTTGGGTGCAGTGTTTTCGGGTTTAGGGTTTAGGGTCCAGAGTTCAGGGTTCCTGTGCGGGGATGGGTCTAGGGTTTACGGGATGCCCCCCCTTCTGAGGTTCTGATTTAGGCGGGTTTAAAAGGTGTTTTTGGGGCTGCGTCCTGCAACCGCTTACACGAAATGGCCGGGCAGTGATGCTGCTGATGCTCCCCCTCTGAGCTTCTCATGTAGGCGGGTGGTGCAGGTGTTTTTGGGGCCGCGTGCTGCAACCGCTAATACGAAATGACCGGGCGGTGATGCTGCTGATGCTCCCATTCCCGCAACCGCTTATCCGAAATGGCTGCACGGTGATGCTGCTGATGTATGCATCCAGCGGCAGAACAGCGTTTGCCATTTGGTCATCGCACAATCCATGCTGTGGCTCGGTCAGGCTCTTGCGCTGTGGCACTGCATCTCGGCGGCACTGGCACGCGGGGATGAGATCGGGACGGTAGCAGGATCTCGGTTCGCGGCTGTTTGAAAAACAGGGCCTCCGTGAACAAGTCGTTTTTGAGGTAGCAATTCTTGCAAAAGCGAACGCATCAGATGGTTTTGATGGGTGTTGGAAATGATATGGTACTAGTATTCCGTCCAAGACAAAAAGGAAGAGTCTTGCAACATTTGGAATCTGCAGTGTGTATCAGTATCCAGTCCACAGCAACCCACGAAGGGATTTCCTTCCAGAATCTCCGAACCTCCAGAGTTTGAGTGACCCTAAACCCCAAACCCCAAACCCGAAACCCGAAACCCTAAACCCTAAACCCTAAGCTGTGAGCTGCATCAGGCTTTTTGATCTTGGCGGCTTCTTGCTTAATCTTCTGCAACTGTGCCTCCGTCGTTCTCCGGAGCCACTTGGTCCATGCCTTTGAGCATTAAGTGCGGTCTTGTACGTGCTATGTGGCCAACTCTCTAATTTATGGTTACTTTTTCGTCCCGGTTAGCATAATTTAGGCAACTGCCCATATGGCAGAGCGGGATGTGAGCAGGGGCAGCAGGACGAACAACACAAAGAAGGTTAAAGGAGGAGCAGCAGCGTCTTCGAAAAAAGAACAGTGCCGGTGAAGCTGTGATTCTGTGCCGCCCTGCCCAAGGCTATATCATCTGGTACACAAAGTTGGACACCGCCACCGCCACGTCTCCGGAAGGCTTGAAAGCTACAATAGAACCCGCAGAAAGACATCCAAGAAACGTGCGCGGTCGCTTCAGTCATTATGACAGCAAGGAAGTCTGCACCGTTGCACTTTGCTGAGCCATAATTAGCCTCCGGGGTTTAGGGTTCAGGTTCTGGAGTTTGCTCCGCTTTCACACAAGACGCCTGACGCCCCCTCGATAGAACCCTGAACCCTGATTCCTAGCTTTATATACGGTTTTGATCTGAACCTGAGCACAGACAGGGCGCTTCCACTTGATGACGCTCTTCTATGGCGCTTTCTTTAGGCGCCATCTTCCGAGTGCGATCTGTCTTCTCCTGAGACCCTTTAAACCCTAAACCCTAAACTTTGCCTAAACCCTAAACCCTAAACCCTAAACCCTAAACCCTAAACCCTAAACCCTAAACCCCAAACCCTGAACCCTGAACCCTGAACCCTAAACCCTGAACCCTAAACCCTAAGCCCTAAGCCGTAAACCCTAATCTGCTCCCCTGTGAGGTCGTATATCATGCAAAGCGCGACAACGGACGTCCTTCGATTCGCCTTTATTCTTTGCAAAGACGCTCGGACATACAAAAAGGACGCCAATTTCTGCGGGAATAAATAGCTGCTGTAACTTTGTTGTTAGATTTTCAGGACAACTATGCCCACATGCACCCGTAAACGACATTCACCGGCAGCAGCGCTCTTCTACCAATGAGCGAGATAGGAACTTGACAGGAGCAGGCACGAGGACAGATGTGAGGAGGACGGCTATGAGGAGGACAGATAGGCGGAGGACAGACATGAGGAGAGATAGCAAGACAGGAGGCAGGACAGGCAAGAGGAGAGAGACAATGTGAGATAGCAGTACAGGAAACAGGACAGATAGGAGGACAGGTAGCGCACAGCGGGCAGCTGGCCTCTCAGGCCGGCGATAACCCTAAACCCTAAACCCTAAACCCTAAACCCTAAACCCTAAACCCTAAACCCCAAAACCCCAAACATATAGTGGCCAAAAAGGCATCTCAGACCGGTCATTGCACCGGAAAACACCGTTTTTTTGCACTGAAAACTTGTCACTTGAAGCATCCCCAGCCTGTCCCAGAATGTATACTTGCTGGGCATACCCATTTAACTAGAAGTGCCAAGAAGAAAGAGCACAGCCGCCTTGTCTTGCGTCACAATACAACGAGCTCAAGCCGCTTTTCTCGGATGGAAACCTCGGTTCTGGGCTTAGCTGGTCTTTGTGTAGGTTGGGTAACAGAAATATTCAGTCACGTTGTTTCGCGGCTTATGAAATTGCAGACATGTAGTGTTAAACTTGTACGTTCCTGTCGCATGTGTGAAACACAAGCCGCCACCAGCTTTTACTTTGCATAGAGCTGGGTTCGGCTTGCAATATCGTCGACGCACGCCACCTTACCCTTAGCCTTCTTCTTCAACCAATCTGAAGGCTGTTCTTGGTTTATGATCATGTCATGTTACAATCACAAGACAAGCAGAACCTGGATTTCCATCCAAGAAAAGTTTCTTGAGCTCTTTATTGTGACGCAAGACAAGGCGGCTGTGCTCTTGATTCTAGGAACTGCTAATCTTAGTAGACTGGGTATAAATCCGTCTCCCTCCCCAACCCCCAGAGCAGAAGCGCAACTAGCGTCTGCGCCCATTGCCCATGCAGGGCCAGGCGCACCAGTTTGGCACGATTTGCCGAGTTTCAATGACCTCCAAGGATGCATGGCGGCCGGACGTCTTCGAGGCCGCAAGACGCGCATCCACACATGCGGAGACTGAATGGATCTAATGATATAGCATGGCAAGCGGCGCAAAGCGCCAAACCCCCCCCCAAAACTAACCCGAACTGGTTTTACCCATCCAGGCCTACCGTCGTCTACTAGTTGGGGACGCCTGGGGCGAGCTAGAGGCGGGGGAGCCGGGGAGCCCAGAGGAAGCAACATGGTGCCATGCTCCTACCAAGCTTTCGTAAGAGTTTTCGCAGTTTGGGTCTCGTAGATTCGCTGTAGATACAGTAGAGACTGCTGCATTGGTGTCACACACAGGCCAGCACCTGCTGCCTGATGGTGATCATGGGGAGAACAATCGATGCCGCCACCGGTAAACCCTGAAGTCGCCCCCCCCCCCTGCCCCCCCACCCCCCCCCCGCCCCTCCTCCCCAGCTGTCCGCAGCACTGGAAGCTTAAAGCCCCTGACTCCTAAAAGTTTGCCAATCCTGAGGTTCTACATCTGCTCCTGGTCAAGGCTCACGAAGCACCAAACCTGGCTGGACATCTTTTTCCAGATGCTTCGACACTTGGATTTCTGGTTAAGAGGCCTGACTGGACTGGGTCTATTGGGCAGCTTTTCTTCTGCTCCAGTCACATAGGGGTTTAGGGTTTAGGGTTTAGGGTTTAGGGTTTAGGGTTTAGGGTTTAGGGTTTAGGGTTTAGGGTAGCCTTTTGAATGCCTTTTGAATGCCTTTTGATTTCTGCTCCAGTCACATAGGGGTTGCGAGGGGGTGGTGTTGGTAAGTGCTTCAGCCGTTTGGCATCTTTACCCCACCACGGCTCCACTTTCAAAGTTTGCAGCCTATGTGCGTGTGATGCAAAGATCCTGTGCATTTTAGCAAGCCATTGCCTGTCAAGAGCAGTTTTTTTTCACTGACCCGGCCCTGCGCCAAGTGCATGTCTCCCTCGACCTGATACCCTTGATCTACTTCGTCCGCGCTCAGCGAAGTGGCACCCATTCTGAGTGGACATACTGGGCAGAGGCCCTGAATCTCAGAGCCGAGGGCGGTTCCTCTTTTGGGTTTATGTGCCCATGGTCTCAAGACGATTGCCGCGAGTTTGGCGTTCATGTTTTAGAGTGCTACAGGCCCCATCTCGTTCCCATTGGCAGGAGTATCTGAAGGGCCAGGGTGTTAAGTTGGATGGCATCGAGATCACGCCCGCTGTTGTCCAGGGTGATGGCCGTGTCTCACAGCCCTGAATGCCTTTCATGGGTGTGGAGTGTAGTTAGTGGAGTTGTCGTGACTGTCTTGCGTCCGCTGGGCTGGGATGCAGCAGGTCTGCCTCCTGACCGGAATTATCCACGTCTTCGTCTTCTACTTCTTGTGGTGGATGGGCGAAGTTTCGCTGAAGGCGCGGCTTAGACGGTTGAAAACGCCGGAGCATGTTACCCTCAACCCGGCCCAAACACCCCCCAAACACCCCCAAAACACCCCCCAAACACCCCCAAAAACACCCCCAAAAACACCCCAAAAACACCCCCCAAAACACCCCAAAACACCCCAAACTCCAACAGAGTCGCAGGTCAAGTACTTCTGCCGCGCTTGGCGGCAAGCCAGGGCCTTCACTGGATTGCGGCACGGCCGCTCGAGCGTCCCCGGCATGGACCTGGGCAGCGCCTCTAGGGTTAAGGGTTTAAGGGTTTAAGGGTTTAAGGGTTTAAGGGTTTAAGGGTTTAAGGGTTTAAGGGTTTAAGGGTTTAAGGGTTTAAGGGTTTAAGGGTTTAAGGGTTTAAGGGTTTAAGGGTTTAAGGGTTTAAGGGTTTAAGGGTTTAGGGTTTAAGGGTTTGAGGGTTTAGGGTTTAGGGTTTAAGGGTTTGAGGGTTTGAGGGTTTAAGGGTTTCAGGGCTTAGGGTTTAGATCTTTCACAGTTCTTTCACAGTTCTTACACAATTTCACAGGGATGGCTTGGCCTCAATGTCAGCCGTTTCGGTTCGTTTTGGCCAATGCATGAGCAGTGTCAAAAGGGCAGAGGCTTCTGAAAACCCAGGCCCGCGAAAGCACAAGCCCCAAGCGCCCACAGCATAAGCGGCAGGGCGTGTGCAAGCAACCGCGCGTAAGCTAGGTCTTGACACTGGGCTGGGCTTGAGAGGTCTGCTCTGATGATCACACCTGGTGCATGTTGCGCTTCGGTTCCTTCGGTTCCTGCTTTGCGGATACTTAGTGGGTGTGGTGACTTGCTTCTTGCTTGGACATGCAGCGATGAACTCTGCTGCCCCCCCCCAAGAGTCGGTAGGATGGAGACGGCTGTGCACGGCCTGTTTTCAGTAAACCCATCTCCAGCTTGCCAGGCGCCATGCACATGACCCACAGCATATGGGTCCTGCACGACGAAACCCAGTTTGACAGCCAAGAGCAGGAGCACAGCCGCTTGCTTAAGATTCTCACTGCAGCTGGCGGCGGTCTCCTTGATACAAGTTGCATGTCAGCTGGGGTTTAAGCTTGCAGCGACCATTTGAGCGGCTTTTCTTGGTGCCGGCACTTTGTAAGCCTTAAAGGGCTGCTGCAAATGCCATGGGAACGTGAAGCATTGTAAGGAAGTATTTGTGTCACCACGTGCACTCTCTTCCATTGGCTCCCTGGCATGCCAGCGTAGACAGAAGCCATATGTCGAACTCACCATGCTTTTGGCCGCATCAGAAGCTACATGAGTAGACTTGGCCATGGGACTGTGGGATGAAGAGTCGCCCTTGCTAAGGGGAGAATATCTTTTTCCGATGATGATTTGCATTTTTGCTTTTGTGGCGGCCTGAGCTATGCCGCCGTTTCCGGGGCTGGGGAAGGAGCTTCTTCCGGAAGTGATTCATGTCTTGAACTGGGCTCCTTTGTGCAAGTGGAGATATTGCAACGCTTCGACAACCCCACATGAGCCGCGTTTGGAAGGTCTTTGGCCTGATGGATGGCCGAACCACGTTGGCGATGATAGGCCGGGAGAAAGCCAAAATCCCCGTGGAATAATGTAATAAAGTAGCAATGTAATGAGATGGTAACACAACAATATAACAATATAATAGTACAACAACAGCAATACATAGCACTTCAACAATATGACAGTATAACAAAATAACAATACAACAACAAAACAGTACAAAAATGCAAGAACAGAATAATCCTGCCAACAGATGGAAATCTTTGTTTCTGCGGTATCTCCGCGGGGGGAGTCTCGCGCCTGGTGAGCATGAATCGACGCAGGGAATGAGACGCAAGCGCGTCGACTGCAACAATAAAAGAATACAAAAGCCCATACTATAACAATAGACTCATATAAAGCTAAAGTAGTATAATCACATAATCATATACTAGTATGACAGTATACGAATACGATAATTCTATACGAAAAAGTGAATACTAGTAACTAGAATAATCATATAAATTATAAGAATATATCATTTAAGAGGTCGTCGAAGAATAGAACCACACAACCATCACAACGATATTTTCGTATAGAAATATGGGAATCTAGCAATCCAAAAACACATGCGACAAGAGAATATATATATATATATATACATATATAATCGTTATACACTATCATCATGACAGAATCTTCGCGGATCTGCAAGACATCCGGACCTCGAAACGGGAGCCCAATGTCTGGCTGACACAAGCTCCCGTGGTCGTCACATTTGGCCACCTTAGGGTTTAGGGTTTAGGGTTTAGGGTTTAGGGTTTAGGGTTTAGGGTTTAGGGTTACCTGGGCCGTTGAAGCCGAAATGGGGCGGGCCCCATTCATTGATTTGTTTGGATTGCGGCCACGAAGCCTGGTAAGGCGGTGGGAGACCTCATGAATCAGACAGTGGCGATAAAGGTGATCATGCTCATGATGGTGATGGTGGTGACGCGAAACTCACTGTGTGTTCAACGTGCCGTGGTTGTGCGCTTGGGGCCAGGGGCAGGGTGGGCCGGGGGGAGGGGCCAATTTATGCAGCGATAGTTCGTTTAGACCTGTCATGGACCTGTTCGGACAGGGGGTCTCTTCAGGTTTCATGCCTGTGATGCGACTTCATGCTCTGTGATGCGAATTCATGTTCAACCGATTACCCTTGCTGTGATGTGACTTCGCACCTACGTCTCTTCTCTCACATTCTGGGCGCTGGTCGGAGGTGGATGCTCAGCGCTGATGAGCTGGATAGCTCTGGGCTCAGACATCACTGGCTAGCGCAGAACTGCCGGGTGCAAGTTTGCTCGGTTGGATTCTGGGTTGCGGGGCACCCCGTCATCACTTCCCTGATCCGAATACATGAGCAGTTTCTTTTGAGTCATGTGCTGAATTGATCTGACTTGCATTGAGGTGATGGTAGTCTCCAGTTGCTTGGACACAACGTGGAGCCTGTGCGTCAGGACCTAGAGTAGGCTGGTGGTCTGTTGAATAGAGGGTATCTGTCCCGGCTTTGTCTGGTCTCTAGAACCGTGACATTCATCTCAAGACCCGTGCGCGCGATGACAGAGGTGTGTTTCCCAAATCGTTTCCCTAAAAAGTAACTTTGTCCGGATCGCATGTAAGTCTTTCGCAGAAGTCCGGTTGTTTTGATCTCGAGAACTGGAAGCTCCCATGCAGCACCCAGGTTTCGCTGACCGGATCCAGCCTCTCAATCCGCCACGGTGGTTCGCTAATGCCTTCAACCATCCAGATATTCTTCAGCGATGGGGCCGGGCTGCAGGGTGATACTGATTCTCGATGGGCCTAGACTTTACAATGTATTCGTCGCTTATACCCTACAATCAGTTTCAGGATGTTGCCGGTTTAGGCCCTTTCTGGGCGAGAAACAAGGCTTTAGCTGTGGACCCTGGAGGTGAGAAGTGGTGCAGGCTCAACCACAGCGCGCAGAAGCGGCAGCGCCATCCCTTCGCCATCACCTTGATAGTGGTGGGGGCAGTGTCCTGCCAGCTTCAGTACACTGAGCGCTGGAGAGATAGCCGGGCCGGTAGACTTGTGGGAGCCACTCTTTAAGTTTAAACTGCCAGGGCTGGTCTTGTTCAAGCAGGGAAGCTTAGATTAAGTAGCCAGGAACCAGAGACCAGAACAGTTGCCCTGCAAGACATGGTACATTGCAAGACTTGTGGGCCTGGGCCTACTACGCTGGCATGGTGAAGAAATGACTTGCCCAAGGTTTTCGGAGCGGCCCGCTTGAAGTGGCTCACTCTTTCCTGTGCCTGGCTTACCAATGCAAGGGCATTCTTATTCAATGGCTCACGACAATCTGCGAGGGGGCACTGTCTGCACCAAGGCCTGGCGATTTTATTTCTTCTGTTCCTGCGCCTGCTGTCCATGTACTTCGAGGGAGCCTGGGGCTGGGCAACAGCCTTCCTAGCGCCCCTGCTTGCAACATGAGGGCATGCAGAGGCATGAATGAGGCATGAGTGAGGCATGAATGAGGCATGCTGGAATGCGGCTTGTTGCTGCTGCTGAGAGGCCTTTTCAATCTCTTGAAGAATAAAGTGGGCCTTTGTCCTGCTCAGAGCTGTTTCTATCGCTACTCGAACAACTTGCAATGCAAGGAAGCGATCTTCGAAGGCGTAATTCTTCAGTGGCTTGTAATTCAGAGCCTTGGTTGGATCTTCCATGATGTTCCGTCTTTTTGCCTCCTTATGTGGCCGAATCCGCCCAAAAGCCCGGCCCACAGCCCGCCTAGATAAACTCTTAGCCCCCTGTGAGCATGCCTAGAATTTTTTCAGGACAACCCCAGAGTCCCCTAGGGTGCCCAACCCCAGAGTGTCCCCGGAGTGCCCAGCCCCAGAGTCTCCCACCCCAGAGTCTCCCTGGAGTGCCTTGCCCAACTCCAGAGGCCCAACCCCAGAGTCTCTTTTAGAGTGCCGAACCCCAGAGTGTGCAGTGCCCAACATCAGAGTCTCCCTCAAGTGCCCAACCCAGATTGTCCCCAGAGTGCCCAGCCCCAGAGTGTTGCATCTCTACCAAGAGGGTGGGGATGTTCGAAGCAAAATATTTTCTTGTTCCAGGGGGTGCTCCCATAAGGTGCCCACAAGGGGAGCCCAAGTGGGCCTCGCTAGCCCATGGAAATCGTAGGTTTTGCACCCTCGCAAGCAAGGTGGAGACTTCGCGTAGGTGGCCTCTTGGTTTCTGCCCCAACTTCCAGAAAAAATTGTGGCCCTTTTGAGCCTACTCTGGGTTTCTCGGGGTGACTGGAAGGGAAGCTTCCAGCTCTGCTGGAGTGGCTATGGTGAAAAGAGCGCGGGCAAGTTTCGTGTAAGTTGAGCTGTTCCGGTTTGGCCTCGGATGCATCCAAGGACAGCCGATCGTCCACTTCTCGACTCTTTTCTGATTCTGCTTCTGTGTGCCTTCTGACTGCACAGGGATAACGGGAGCCGCCTAACGGGCCTAACGTATGGCCTGCCCATACTGCCATGTTGAGCTGCTAGCGGCCGCTGCCAAAGGGTCCACTTGCACCGGCTTGTGTGTGTTGATCCCCTGTGCTAACAAAGGCAATGCGGCAGAGCCTGGACAGCATCAGAGTTTTGCAGATCCAGATGGAGGTTGAGGTAAACCCTCAGCTCTAAGGCCTCAAAGCCGTTTCAGCGCTCTTGGCCTCAGCAAGGTTTGGCTTTCAGCGAGAAGTTCGGGCCGGAGATCGTATTCGTGTCGTACCTCGGCTTCAGGGAGAGTGAGAAGCCGGCAGGATAGGCAGGGTTATAGGCAAATGGCTGTAGGGCGTGACCAATTCCCAACGCAAGCTTTGTGAGAGCGTGTCAGCGTGCCGAGCTCCCCGCCCAGCGACAGCCCACTTACAAGCGCAGAATCTTACATCTTACAACTCTCAGGGTGTGTTGGCTCTTCCTACATTGTCCTACATCTTAAAACAACTGACTGGAGCTGTGAATCAAGCAGGGCTGATTTGTTTGCAGGGACAGGTTTCAGGTCAGGCCTCCTGGCTGCGAGAATGTTTCGAAGAGTGTGCGGGCAGCATGGCGTGACAGAGTTTGCAGTGCGTGCCTCAGGCCCGATACACCTCAACTCCTCAATGCATTTCCCTGTGAAGGTTTCCTTCATGGCCCTGGGTGTAAACCATGCGTGGAGCTCGGCGATCTTTTTTGCGTGTGCTTCGAGTTCAGAGCTTTCTGCAGCTTCCTGAGAGTGCCTCAGCCAAGTTGGTGATCATTTTCATCGCCCCTCGGCCAAAGCGCGATGACGCCTTCTTTGTCCTGGAACCACTAAGATGTGTGCTCTTGAGCACTGTTCGCATCCATTGGTCCTTTTGATTCTCCGGTAAGTACGAATGCGCCCCACAGGGCAGGACAGCGTCAGCAATAGTCAGCTTTGGCTCAAGAATTGTTCGGTTTTTTCTCGGACGCAAGTAGTGCGATTCTACGCAACATTCGCTGCCACAACATCAAGTGCACAGATAAACCTGTCTAGCCTGAACATCGGCTTGGCAACGGTCACCATGTTGGTGCTAACGGTGTGGGTTGCGATCGTTTCCGCCCTAAAGCCCTAAAGCCCTAAAGCCCAAAACCCAAAACCCTAAACCCTAAACCCTAAAACCTAAACCCTAAACCCTAAACCCTAAACCCTAAACCCTTGCGATCCGAAACTTGTAGAACACACCAGAGGTCTGCTGGGCCTTCGTAACTTTGTTCCAGTCCGATGAGTGGAGCTCGTGGCTGGGCTGCCTTGAGCTCTCTACACCCGAAGCCCTAAACCCTAAACCCTAAGCCCTAAACCCTAAACCCTAAACCCTAAACCCTAAACCCTAAACCCCAAACCCCAAACCCTAAACCCCAAACCCTACTTTAAACCCAACCCAAACCTGAGCACCCTGCAATTTGCGAGCCCCTGCCCTTCCCATTTTTCTGAAGCCAACACCCAGGTTCTGTCCGAACATTCCAGACTGCAAATACCAGACCATCCCTCCTCGAAACCTGGCTTTGTGGTTAAGTGCTCTGCATGCCACCTGAAGTTCGGAGATCTGGCTTCAGGGTTTGACCCTAAACCCTAAACCCTAAACCCAAAACCCTAAACCCTGAACCCTAAACCCTTAACCCTAAACTCGGGTTTGAGGGCTTTGGGTTTAAGGGGCCGGCTCCATGAACCCCTAAAGCCCTTAACCCTGGCATGAGTTTCAGGCCGCAGCACGGGCCCCATGTTGTGGCACTCGAATCCCGGCCGGATTCGGAGCCCTTAACAGGGATGAAGGAGCCGGCAGAAGCCCTAAAACTAACCAATGATGGGCGCAGTAGGGATGATCTGGGAATGGTACTGCAGGGATCCCACTCGGGGTGGGCACACTGGGTGTGGGAGACTCCAGGCTGAGGCCAACATCCAGAGAGGCATCCGCTGTAGAAAAAAATGTAAGGAACCGGTTCAGGGCTGGGGGCATGACAGCTGAGGCCCTGGACTGGAGTCTTACACGCCTCTGCTTCTTGACATATTGAAGTCTCAGACGCGAGGGTGCAGGGATTCATTTGGGGTTAGGGCCGAGAAGTGCGTCGGCGTCGTTGGGGATTGTCATGAGATTCACAGCAGGTGGGTTCAGAAACAGCTCACTTTCAGGGCCTTTCAACCACCAGGGCAAACATGCGGCCATGGACTCGCATGTTCTTTTCTGGGCAAGCCCCGAAACACTCGGGGCAGCTGGTGGGGTGGGATTGGCCTCTGATTCGATGGCCACTGGCAACTCCAAGTTTCAAGTCGTTCGTGCTTTAGTGGATCGAGCTCCACCGCCACACTGATTCGGACCCTGGGGATGCTTCTCTGGGAAACAAGGGTGTGTTTCGAGCGCCATGCTTGTGTTCCAAAAGACTGCCTTACTTCAGCAGAAGTTAATTCAAACCAGTTTCTGCATGATTTTGCTGTTTCGCAGTGCCGAAACCACTGGCAATTTGTTTCTGAACACGTAGCATGGCAATGTGAGAATTGACTGTTGTCCCGTGCCGGAATGTGTACCATGGGCTATGTTACAGTTGGAAAGCTGCGCGTATCTTGCTGCGCTTCTTCTGTTGTACTGTTGGCATTTGCGAGTCTTGGTGTCCGTGAGTGTCAGTGAATGTCCGTGTGAGTCCGGGCGTGCGGGCATGCGGGCATGCGGGCGTGCGGGCCGGCGGGCGTGCGGGCGTGCGGACGTGCGGTCGTGCGGGCGTGCGGGCGTGTGGGAGGTGGACGTGAAAGCTAGGTCACAGAGTGGGATACTGCACTTGGCCAGTGCAGCACACCTGCAATTGTTCGAAGCATTGCTTCAACAGGGTTTTTTTGTGATGCTGTTTAGGTCGCTGTATACAAGTCCTTGTTTAGTATTGAATCTACACTCATGTGAGGGTTCATGCAGGCTCCGCCTTTGAAATCTTCAATCGTGAGAAGAGGAAGGATTGCACGAGTGTGTGTGTGGGTGGTTGCGCAAATGTGTGGTATGTGGTTGTGTGGTTGTGTGGTTGTGTGGTTGTGTGGTTGTGTGGTTGTGTGGTTGTGTGGTTGTGTGGTTGTGTGGTGTGTGGTTGTGTGGTCGTGTGGTCGTGTGGTCGTGTGGTGCAGTGTGCGTGCTCGTGACACCTGCGCGTCGCGCGCATGCGCGTGCGCATGCGTGTGCGCATGTGCGTGCGCATGTGCGTGCGCGTGTGAGTGGGTGCGTGTGTGCGTCTTGGTGTGAGCGCTCATTTTTTTGGTTTTCAGCTCCATGATGGTCCATGTGTAGCGCCGCAAAAGGCACACCACGTACCAGGTCATGTCATATCTGAGGTGTAACATGGAGTTCCCAACGAAAGTGGGCAAATATTTGAAGTTTGCTGCCGGGGGCTTGGCACAAGTCCGCCATGCAAAGTTACATCGTGTTCGGGATGGACTGATCAGCTCCCAGGACTTCGGTCTCTTTGCTTCCCTGACCTACGAGCCTTGCACCAAGCTTGTCAGCCCTGCCTCCTCGTTCACAGGGCCTCTACATGATCCACGTGCTTCCACCTTATTCGTTTTTCCCAATGCAATTCCCAGTATTCGCAGTATTTGGAGTCCAGCTTCTGTTGTTATTCTATTCTAATGATTCTAACTTCCGTGCCGTAGCAAGAAGAGCATCAACGCTGAGGCCTCGCTCTCGTGTTGAGGCGGCCCTCCACCACTATTTCCCCAAGTGGCATCTGGACGAGGTTTTCTGGCGGATTGAGCGCTGGGGCCTCAGAATCCTTCCTCAGCATTTTGCACCGGACATGTCGTCTGTCGCGAATTTCGAGCTCCATCGGAGCTCTGGCGGTCGTATGAAAGTTTCGACCCCCCCGCAGGTACTCCGACCCCCCCCCCTGAAGCCCTTCTCACTCTCTGTCTCTCCCTCTCCTCGTCTCCTTCTCCCTCTCCCTCTGTCTTTCTTTCCCTTTCTATCGGTCTCTATTTGTCACCATCCTCTCTTTCTTTTCTTGGGTTGTTGTCGTTCCCTTGTCTCTCTCGCTCAAGCCCATAGCAGAAGCTAATGTTTCCTGGTACACGTAGCCACTGGCAACTTCAATGATGGTGCCTGCAGTGTGCGCTACGAAGGTACGAGGCCCCATGGGGACTGGTCCCGCTTCCTCATGTTTACATCCGAGGACAATGGAAGCTTCGGATGCACAGACTCATAGACGGTTTAGGGTTTGGGTTTTGAGGGTTTATTGCAGTTGGAACCTTCCCACGCTTCAGCGATTTGGCAGTAAGGAACAACGGTCATCGCAGTCCGAGGGACCCTGGATGCTGTTGACGTCCCTGCCTCAGCCAGACGTGTAGCATGAAGCAGCAGAAACGAATGAAGTCTCCCGAAGTGACCGCGAACCCCAATTCTTTCTTCTTTAGGCTGTTGGGGTGTTTGAGGTCCTACAAGACTTCTCGCTGTGGATGCTCCCAGCAATTCTCCAGCCGTGGCCCTAAATTCCAGGTGGCTTTTTGGAGCTTCAGGGCCAGACGGGCCTTCCTTCAATGTTCTTCCGTGATTTTTGTTGCTTCGTTCTCCGTGGCCCTCAGAGCAAAAAGAATGTTCGTGTGTCAACGGACAGCTGCTCGGGAGCCGGCGAGTTTCCCGTGCATGCCAATGTCTAGGAGCTTGCCCACCCTGGAAAGCCCTCAACACCCCTTAAGGAGCCCCAATTTAGCCTGTAAATAGACCTAAACCCTAAACCCGAAACCCTAAACCCTCAACCCTAAACCCCAAACCCTAAACCCCTGTGCCCTAAGGACGATTGGCCTGGTCGGCCCAGACATTGGGGCAGACTGTTGGGGAGTCGCCATGGCCAGGCCGCAACTTGAAATCGTAGAAGCCATCAACCCTAAACCCTAAACCCTAAACCCTAAGCCCCAAGCAAACCCTAAACCCTAAACCCTCAACCCTAAGCCCTAAACCTTAAACCCTAAACCCTAAACCCTCATCAGAAAGTCATCAGCTCAGCGGTTTCGGGTCTTGCGTTTATGGCTTGGGAACTATCATTTTTTGGTGCTTGGGTGTTGTAGGTTTTTTGGAGGGCTTCGGAGACGCTCTTTGCATGTAGGATCACGTAGCCTTGCGTTTTCGGGTTTAGGGCTGCTAGATGTTGCCCCTTGTCTTGTAGGTTTGCAGGGTGTGTAAGATCTCCGGTTTCTCCAGAATGTTCGCGGAGTGTCGCAAGTTAGCCTTCACTTGCTTGGAGTGGTTCTGCGTATAACATAGAGTGGTGCCCAACACAGACTGCACACGGGTTGCCGGAGGCATTCCAATGAGTTTCCGCTGCGTCCTGTCTGCATGTAGGCACAAAAGAGATGTTCGCCTTGTTGATGAAAGATCTGACACGACGTCGAGTCTTGAGACTTCAGTTGAAAGGTGTAGCAGTGAGCAGCGGCAATGGGCTTCTTTAATGTACTCTTCCTGTTGTAGCAGGGTGCCGGTTTTGCAACATATCTCTCGTGGTGACTCAGGTGCTCTGTCAACCTGCAGAGAACGTACGCCTCGCTCTTGCAAGTTGTTACGGACATGCTGGCCACGTACCCAAATAGGCAGCTTCGCCGCACCTGGTTGTTTTCTGGTTGGAGAACTTAGCAGCGCAAGAGCAGCAGCTACGTTCTAAAGAAGACTGCTCCTGCACACGTAGCCGGCACAAGCCGTGTGTGAGCTTCTAGTAGGTGTTGTGC
Organism: Symbiodinium natans; assembly: GCA_905221605.1. Taxonomy (NCBI): domain Eukaryota; class Dinophyceae; order Suessiales; family Symbiodiniaceae; genus Symbiodinium; species Symbiodinium natans. The sequence goes on from CAJNDS010000176.1 coordinate 53,909, forward strand.
AATGGGCCGAGGGTGCATACATCTTGTATGGGTCCTGCCCGAAATTAACCCACGTAACAAGGACCCCTTCAACCGAGTCCATCAGGTTTTATAAAAGCGAGACCCATCTTGCACAAGGCACGGACAGAACTCCGGCCTTAAAGATGCCTGCAACGTCCTTCAACCCGATGAAGCTGTAGAGCTCTCGTGCATGGCTCCCCAAGCACATAGGGAAGGTTCCGGGGATAAAACTTCAAGATAAGACTTACCCTGGTCATTCTGCTACCCTCTTGGGCTTGAAGCAGCTGTAGCACAGGACCTTTTACCTCACGGGACACTCCCTTGGCGGCGGGGTCGCGAAGCTGGTGGTCCGAAGCTCATGATGTGAACGTTTTCGTGGTTTTGCTCTCGGTTTGAGTCGGTGTTAAGTTGTAGTCTTGTGGCAGTACCTAAAAGCTTTGGGGACGAGAAGTTCGTGAGTTTTTCTAGCATTTCCAAGCTCGGCTGGGCGGTCACGAGGGGCACTCGCTCACTCCCACGGAAATGGGGCAATCGTCGAAGGCCCCCATAGGGGGGAACCAAAAAGGATGGATTCGACAAACTCCCTTGGAAGTGCGACACTACTGGGTGTGTCACGTGTTCAGCTACTCTGCTGAAGGCAGCGACAGCGGCGGTTTGCGGTATCCGCGAAATCTTGAGAAATCTTGCGAATGCGATGTTGCGCAGACCCGGGAACAGAAGAAGCTGCGTAGTGGCCTTGCGTTGCTGAAAAATGGGCCTGCAACGATCGAATAGTCTGCGATAGCCCCTCAGACTCTGAAGATGGCCCCAACCGAAAGCTGATCCTGGCGCGACTCCCAGGACCTGGAGCTCACTGTGCCTCTTGGCTGTCATTATCTGGGTATTGCTTTGGGAGAATTTTAAATTTTCCTTCTTTCCCTTTAAAGGGAACCTATTCATAAATACGTTTCAAAGGGCTTTAAAGCAACACCCAGTTCTTGTATGCCACAACGGGGAGGCTTCAGGCCTTTAGGTTGGGGGAGCCGACAGAACTTTCAAGAAGTATGAGTACATGTATTTGCTCCCCCCAACTACGTATATATTTATTACAAGCTGAACTAGCTCTCTCATTACGGTACAAGACGGTACAAACCAGCACACGTTGCAGCGATTTGTTTGACATGTAACCGTCCGTAATCTTGGATCTCGGATCGTCGAAAATGGCTTGATGCAAAACGGTACCAACCGGCACAGACCAAGATTTGCAGGGAGGTCTTCGAGGGAAATCTCGGAAACGCGAACTCGAGACATATACAAAATCAGAAAGATAATATGAAGCAAAATGCTGGAGACGGCAAAAAAAGCGCATGAGCAGAATCGGCAGAAAGAATAATCAGTAAGCCAAACAAGCGCAGATACTTTGGGGGTGGGGGGGGGGGGGGAGGCAACATATGTGCACACATGTAGATATTTTTGTATGTATATTATCTGCTAACTTTTTTTTTTACACACACATACATATACATATACATATACATATACATATACATATACATATACATATACATATACATATACATATATATATACATATATATATATTTATGTTTTACTTAGCGCAAGTAGAGGGGAGTTCTGCCCAACGAAGCTCTCTATGGAAGCAGTGCCAAATTTAAATGGCTTCATGAACTTGATAAACATAACGGGAGGTCAACCACATCTCACAAACTAAACGGTCATGTTGAGATGGCCGGGAATATTGGAGGAGAATGGCACAACCCTTCAAAATCCAGCGTTTGAGTTCCCCCGATCTCATGTTGTCCAAGCGGTTGCCGAAAATGTAGAATAAGGACCTGGCCTGACTCCCATAAAGCATTTTTTGTGTGAAGCACTTGGTCTCATGGGCTTCGTAGCCTTCACTGCAGTAGAACCACCGACTTTGGAAAAGGAAGGGCCGGCAGAACCGTGAACTTCTTGTACGGTCATATTATATCTTTGCGGTGTTTTTTTTTTTTTTTTTTTGTGTGTGGGGGGTGGGGGGTGGGTCTGAGCAGTTGCCAATATGGCACGTGTCTACAAGCAGTGCGGAAAACCACGAGGAAGGTAGCAAGAATAAACTGTACATGTGCATCTACCGCTCGGTCTGTCTCGGTCTCTGTCTCTGTCTGTCTCCGTCTCTGTCTCGCTCTATCCCTCGCTCGCTCGCTCTCTCTCTCGCTCTCTGTCTTGTCCCTTTGTAATATTGTTGTGCACATGCGCACACCTCGGCTACACTTCGGGAAGCCCCGTGTGGCGCTGAAATGCTCTCCCGCCCCCCTCCCCCTACAGGCCTTCCCCCGTTTGGGAAAAGGAGTCTGAAGGGTCCGCATGCATGAGCTGTGTGTTACTGTCAATTCAGTTTCCAGATACTGGTGGGTGCAGACCTGTTTCTCCACCAGCCCATTCCCCCGCCTGCCCATTAACCAGGGAATACTAGCGAATGAGAAAGACTTGACACAGCGAGCGCCAGGAGACGCCTGGCTAAGCGTCCGACGACCATCGCATTCTCTGCTCCAGGACGGATGTTTGTTCTGACTTGCTGAAAGGATGTGAGCCTACTGCAGGGCTCAGGTTTTCGAATTTCGTGGGAACAACCTTCAAAGTCTTCAAAAAGCGGTGGTTGGACTCTTTCAGCTGCAGGGACCCTCTCGGTAGTTCCTCCCTGTCTCTCCGTCTCGGGGGCTTCTGTTTCTCCAGTCTATCTCACGCCTTGTCGGCTTCCCTTCGTGCGCGAAAGGTCTGCTGCTGGCATCGCAAGTGCTCTATTCCGGCCATGTCAGCGGCCGGTTTGACAAGCTTGGCCATCCTTGCGTTGGGCAATCCTTGGGTTCTCCTAGGATAAGGGGAACCCTCAAAAAGGGATCCCTTCTTAAGCCTCTTCTTGCTCTCTTAAACAGGGACCTTATTCAGAGGGTCTATATCCTCAAGGGTCCCCTTAGTCCTATCCCCTGCGTTCAGGGTGTAGATGGTTGTGGGCCAGTGTAGGGTTTACAAAGATGTATAGGGTTTAGTAGTATTGACAAGTTAGATTGACGTGCGTCGAAAGTGTCCAGTGGAACCAGCATGCGGCACGACCCTAAACCGTAAACCCTAAACCCTAAACCCTAAACCCTAAACCCTAAACCCTAAACCCTAAACCCTAAACCCTAAATCCAAGGCTCGCTGCAAGAGTTTGGCAGCGCGCTCTCCAGCATCTCAATCAAGCCAAGTGGCGACATCGTTTCGTTTCCGAGCTTATGTTAACTGAAGGTTTAGGGTTTAGGGTGTAAGGTCAGAGCGCGTGGGGTCAAAAAAGGGTGTAAGGCTTAGGTTTAGGGTTTGGGGTTTAGGAGTTTAGGGTTTAGGGTTTAGGGTTCAGGGTTTAGGGTGTAGGGTTTAGGCTTTATGGTTTAGGGTTTAGTTTGCAAACAGTTTGCTCAGCATCCGAGACCTGGCCTTTGAGAGTATCAGCAGGCAGCAGAGGGCTTGTGTGTTGTGTTCTGTATCTGCCGCACGTTCCCAGGTCGGTGGACATTGAGCTGGGCAGCCGGATAGCAGCCCCTTGCACTGGCTTCGTACTTCAGCTGCGTCCAAGTTTGAGACGACTCCCAAATTCCACCCCGACGCCACCTTTTCACACGATGACGGATCATGATGGAATCGATTAGTACTGCTTTGTTCGACCCTCGAGGCATTGCAGTGCCCTGACCTCGGCATTCCCAGTGTACCAGGTCAGTTGGTTACGTGATCTGCAGCAGGCATGCTCAGGGACATGTGTAGGTTCGTGCAGTGTCGCACCCGCCATTCATGTGCCCAGGCACAAAGAGCAACAGACAACTCCGTCCGAACACGCCCCCGCAAGCACAACAGTGGGTTTGCACTGCCAAGGCCACAGCATCTACAGCACACTATGGCACATTTTCAGCCTGTGCACGCCTCAGTGCATCATGATTTTGTCATGGTCTTTTTTTCTTGCCCGGTCTGAGAAGTCGCACGGGCGCAAGAGATGACAAGGACGAGCTTCATCTGAGACTGCAGGTGCGGCTCTGCTGCCACGTCAGAGAATGTTTCGATACCCTGCAGCTGGCCCACCTTCGACTTCAGTTCCCGAATGGAATGGGAAAGGCCTGGGCTCTGTGCAGGTGCAGAAGGCAAGGTTGGAGAAGGCTTGTGCAAGAGAGTTGCGGCGTCTGAGACGACGTAGCAACGCAGCACGCAGCAGGACCATCGAGACTTATGTGACCAAGCGGAGCGAGTCAATCTGTGGCAGAAGCGACTATTGAGAGGGAAGAGGTTGATGCTGCGCGGAGATATCGAACAGGTGCAGAGTAGCTTCAGTGTCGAAGTTCTGTGAACCTTCTCGGACCTTAGAACCTTCTCGATGCATTGGCTGCCCTAACAGACCGGCATCACTTCGTCACCCGGCATAAGGCTAGTGACATTCTGGTAGTTCTTATTCTACAAGATTTCATGATTTTATACCTACACCGGCCAAGCTCCTAGCCCCATAAGCAACCCACACGAGCAGCCCTAAACCCACAAGGGAGCTTGCCTCGATGGCACATGGTTTCTATGGACCGTTAACGCACTGCGCTGGCGAACGGATGGGAGAGGCGACACCGAAGTTCCATCCACCAGTGAAACCCTAAACCCTAAACCCTAAACCCTAAACCCTAAACCCTAAACCCTAAACCCTAAACCCTAAACCCTAAACCCTAAACCCTAAACCGCAAGCTTAGGAGGCCAAGGCCTGAACCCAGACGTTGCACCACAAGGGGATGTGCATGGAACTTTGGGTGAGCTTCTTTCTGTCTTGTTGCCAAAGAAGGCGCCGCGACAAAAAGTGTGCGCAGTTTCCGATCGAAGCCATCTTGCACAGAGCTTGCCTGAACAAGGCTTAGCCTTGCTTCTGCCTGAACAAAGAGCTCTTTGTGTGCACATCGTTCCGCCGTTCGGCTGATCGGTGCAGAAGCGCACGTGCAGCGCTAGGCCATGGGTCGGTGGGCATGGGGCATTGGGGGTAGCAACGCGACATGAAGGGCTCATGACACAGCTCGCAGTAGAACTTCTGGTTTGGAGTTTTTGTAGTCTATAGCCAAGGCGCCGGTTCTAACTTTTAGGAATTCTTCAAGTGGAGTCTTTGCGAAGCTCAAAGTTCCACATGGAGCTGGAGGACCGTCTCCCCTGCATGCATGATGCTTGTTGTCTTGTTTGGCTGTTAAGAAAACATAGTGGTGCACGAGGAGAGATCAAAATCAATGTTAATGTCCAGCACGTTTAGCTAGCAAGATGTTGTCAAGCGATGCAGCGTTGCTTTGCAAAGATAATGGTACTTCTCAGACGTCCATATGCTAGAAGTTGCAGTAGACGCGGGTTATGTTGGGCTGGTGTCTTGCAGGTTGTGGGTCGCATACGCACATATGCAGGCGTGTATATGTACGTTACATGGTACACACAGTACGTGCATCATATTCTTCTCGCAGAGTACCAGGTTGTTCGTTCAGTGCATGGAACCTCGTATCTCTGCATAAGAGTTCTGATAGCACCTGGCTGAGCACGGCTTGTGGTCATGTCATGCTTTGCTTGTAAGTCCAAGATGCCATGTCTCGAGCATCTAATTAAGTCCTTCCTAACTTGGGGGTTTACGACAATAAGGGACTCCTAATTCATATAGACCCCCAAATAGTAGGATTCCCTGATAATGAGGACCCCAACCTTGTAGTAGAGTAGGTAGCCTTTAACCTTTTTGGTGCAATATAGTCCCCTTATAATCCCAAAGGTTATCCTTTAGTTCCCCCAGGTTACTGGACAACTAAGCCAATAAGGCACCCCCTAATTTCGGAAAACCCCCCTAATCTGTGCTCGTGAAGCATCCTGCCCAATACAAAAATCTCGGCCGCTCCAGGATGGGCTCGAAAAACGGAGCCTTGTCGTGGAAGGCGGCGATGAAGAGCAAATGGAGGCCTGAGACTTTTACCTGTTATCTCTCCACCACTTCTAACCCCCCCACCCCGAAATTCAAATCTCGCGCAATTAACATGACGATGACGCCAAACAACCTGTAAAGTGAAGGGACGACCTGAAAAGCGGCCCTTTCCATCAGGGGAACCTGACTGGGGTCCTTATTGTCGGGGAATCCTATTACTTGGGGTCTATATTGGGGCTCCCTTGTTTTTGGGCTCCCTTGATCCGCAACCATTTGCCGTGCCAAGGCTCACCCATTCCGTCTGTCGAGATCATGTCGATTCAGCTGGCGTTGCGGTTCTGCCCTCAACTGCGCTTGGCAGGGACAGGGCGCATTGGGTGTTGTTCCACTTTGAGGTGAACTATAAGCCAAGATAGAACCCTTTGCGCTCTCCTAGGCATCTTGCCCTAATGTATCCCCGGCCTCTGTATCCGGCATCGGACGTTGAAGAGTTTGCAGTTTAGAAGCCGCTGTTGCTGGGCAGAACGTCGTGACCTAGTTACCCTAAACCCTAATTAAGTCGAAGAATTACACAAGGCCCCCAGATTCCTCACCGCACCGACATCAGGCATCTCCGAGATCAGAAGCAGCAGAAACGGTGGTACGGCATAGAACAAAAATTACCATAATAACCCCACCAAAATCCCATTCCAACTATTGCGTCCCCTTATTCGACCGGGGATCGGCGCTTTGTTGCTTAGGTGCTGTGGTGAGCGCTGCGCTGATGCTGTGCGCGGTTTTTGCCCCCAGCAGTGGGGCAGCCCAGAATGGAAGGTTGCATGTTGTGCCCATTCCCAAAGCCTCGGGTTTAGGGTTTAGGGTTTAGGGTTTTATAGGGTTTTAGGGTTTTAGGGTTTTAGGGTTTAGGGTCCACCCTAGCCTAGAGCTGATTCCAAGCCGAGGTCTCAAGTCAACGCACTTCCTGGAAGGTCTGGCCACGTCTGGCTGCTTGAGTTGTCATGTGACATATCTGTCTCGCGGGTTCGTCCCCTTATTAGGATACTCTTATTAGGATACTCTTCGGCCATGGCTATGGGATTAATGCCCCTCTCCTGCGCCCACCCCCCCCCGCCCAAACACAAAAACCAAAGGCAACGACCCTAGTCTTATCGTGTCGAGACCGTCAACCACCCGCAGGCCTTCTTCCGGAGGGCGTTCGGAGCCTTGAAGTCGAGCTCGAGCACTCGAAGGACCTCTGGGAATCTCTGGGAATCTCTGGAAAACCCTGAAATTGCTGAGGCTTGGGAGCCTTAGGGGCCTCCCATAAGCACTCGTTCTCAGGCTCAGATGTGTAAGCCATACATTCTATTATTGGAGCATCCTGCCAGGGCTACAGATTTCGGATCCTTGGGGGCACACATGGCTTGGCATGTTCCCCCTGATGCAGCCCGTATACCAACAGTCCTTAATGGGGATTCTAAGTACTATGATGCCTATGAAGATGGCTGTTGTCCAGGAGCTGCCGTTGGTTGAGCTTGGCCACATCAGCCCCTCGAATCCATGGTGCACGCAAAATGCTGGAAATCTCAAGGGTCCTGTCAGTTCTCAATGTTGCCACTTGTTTTGGGGTGCCCTCGGCATGTTCAGGATTCAGGTTCGGGATTCTTCACGATTCGTTTTCAACGAGATGTGTGTGTGCACACTTTGTTGTTTTGGCCGCAGTCTAGCGATATGCTCTACTATTTGCTTCAGAACCGAAAAACACAACATACTCTTCCTTGTAAGGGTCACTTAGGCCTTTCTTCTTTGGGGGGGTTTCAATTTCTTAAGCAAATTGTAGTACTTGGTATGGGTTAAGCAGCGCTTGCTGCCATTGGCGCCTCACAGGTGTGGATGCCCACACACGGGCCCTGACCATCTACTTGTGACAGTGGTTGGACCCTAAACCTAAAGCCTAGCTCAACCCTTAAACCCTTAAACCCTACACCCTCAACCCTAAGCCCTGAACCTTAAACCCCAAACCCCAAATCCGAAACCCTGAGCCTGAACCCTAACCCTAAACGTGTGGCTTACCGAACGTGCTGGTTCGACCTGCAAGCGGTGGCGGGTACGGGACCAGGTGACTGTGTTTGGTGCCGTTCGCACACCCAAGCTCACACAGCTTGCTTCAACTGTCGTCTGATTTTAAGTCCAGAATAATCGCACTAATAATACTAATACTAATGCTAATGCGAATGCGAATGCGAATGCTAATGCTAATGCTAATAATACTCGTAACCATCATCATCATAATGAAAGGCAAGGCCGCGGGCAAGGTGCTCTGCGTTGTGGACGTCGCTGCTTGGCGCAAGACGCGCATGCCCATAAAAAAGCCAGATGTGTGGGGACCTGCGTCCATTCTGGCTCATCTGCGGTTCCCCTAAGTACCCTAAACCCTCTATACCCAAGAAGCCCCATCGCAACCCTTGAACCCTAAACCCTGATCCCGAGCTTGTCGCGGTGTGTTTCCTTTTCAGGTTCCTCGGGTTTCGCTAGGGTTCCCTCACTTGTTTGCCTTCACCCATACGACGGAAGATCCTTATTGGAGCTGCAAGTTGAAACCATCATGGCTTGGTTCTCATCCTGTAGGATTTCAACGATTCAGGGAGTCTGGGGACTTCCAGATGCTACACTGAAATACTGAGACTTCGCAAGGCGCAAAGTGTCGGCCGCATCTTGCTGCTTGGCAATTCCATTGCCGCCATCACCACCAACTGCGCGCCTCGCATGGCATCTTCTCTTCAGGGTTCAGGACTTAGCGCTACCAGGCTGGGCTCTTGTGATCAACTGAGGACTTCGCGCGCATCAGAAGAGTGAACAAGCGCCCGGTGACGAACGCCAGCGGCACAGCACTGGCATAGCTGATGCACAGCCATGAGGGGGTGCAGTGTCTGGAGATAAGCAGAAGCTCAAGCTACGCACGTCATTCGTCCAACCGTCCGAACTCTGGAGATGCCTCAGGATGAAAGGCAAAGATGTGCGATAACAATCATTGGTGCAGCTTGGCCGAGCGCGCAGAAGGACGGGAGGTACCCCTCGGACAGCTTCAGCTTGCGTTAACCGCAGGGAGGACGTAGAGGTCTCAAATTCCCCGGATCCGTGTACCAATTAAGATTTTTTCGAGGGGGCGTGAGTCGCTCGAGGTAAAGCGGGGTGTTATAGCATAGTGCTCTTTTTGCTCTTTTTTCCTTCATGACTGTACTCAGGCACTGGTGAACACTGCTCTCGGTTTGGGTGCTGCATCCTCCTCCGTGTCAACCTGCTCGGGGAGCCTGAACGTGCCCGCAAACTGCGTGCCTGGCCTGGAAGCTTGTGCACGGGAGCTAGGGAGTCAGGTTTTCTTTTTCAGAGATGCCTGAAAGGGTTCATGAGGACCATTTGCGGTTTGTGCCATTCTCTGCCTTTGGTCTGCCGGAGAAGGGAGTCGAATCACCGAATCACCGCCGTGTGGGCTTTTAGAGCCCGCTGCACATCCGGCTACGTCCTCCAGCCAGAAACCTCAAGCGATTGTGTTTGTGTGTGTGTGTGTGTGCCTGTCTGTGTTGGTGTGTGTTTGGTGGAAAGAGAGTTCAAGCTTAAAACAAGCGACTAGCTAGACAGCAAATCACGGGCCTGCTTGCAAGCGGATCATTTTGCCTGCTAAGGCGTCAGGCATCGGGGTTTGGGGAGGAAGGCTTTGCACGATCGTGTCACTCCGAAGAGTACACAGCAACGGACGGAACTCGTTTGCTGTTGGCTTCCCTTCTTGATCTTATACTGCCACACCAGCACTGAAAACACTTACATTGGGGGTTGAAGCGAGTCAGTCTCTTGGAATCCGAGCAGCTCAGCCCTTGCAATCAGTTTCGGTATCATGGCATCAGGCTGCGAACATCAACGGCTTCATAGGCACTTCGGCCTGCAAATAAGGATGCCAACCGCGCTGTGTGAGCAATCCTCCAACCCAGCAGGTTCTCTGCAGAGTACAAAGCGGTGCAGCCCTGGGTTTACACTACTGTTACTGCTGAGTGTACAAAATATCGGCCTCCGTGTACCTCTTGGTGCGGGTCTATATTGTATATATGTATACACATATATATAGATATGTATGTATGGGGTGTCCTTATGGGGATACCACAACTGAACGCCCTACTGCATGTCGTGCATTCAGAGCTCCATCGCTTCGAAGGTAACACCCTCGTATTGGCCGGCACGGCCATGTCTGCAGATCTCAGCTGCCCCAGGAATCCCGAAGACACAGCCGCTGAGCTTCACCGAGCCATGATTTTTCGAGCTGCTCCCCTGTTTGATTGCGTTCATCTAGGTTCCTGCTTCTCTCAACCCCACTGGGCAGTGATGTAGCTCCTGCTGCAGAGTACCAGTAGCAGAGCTTCAGCTTTGAAAGTGTCGTAACGACCCAAGCAGGGCCCATGATGTAGATGAACCCCCAGCAAGCGGAGGTGGAACGGAAGAAGGAGGAGGTTGAGCTTCTCGGACCTTTGCACGTGATTTGCATGTTGCAGCTGTGCAGCTGTGTCCTAAAGCCTACGGGACCTACGGCCTAATGTGGCGCCTCCTTTAGTGGGCCCCGCCCCCTCCTGAACAGTCGAGGGCTGGATTTTGCCCTCTTTAATGGCCCACGGGATTTATGTGATTTTAATAGGGAGGGGGTTAGATAGATTTAAAAGGGATGCGTATGAATTTAAAAGGGATGAGCTTTTATGAATTTAAAAGGGAGCCGCGCGAATCGAAAAGGGGTCCGGGATGAGTTTGTATGAGTCTAAAAGGGATCCATAGGCTTTTTCCAAATTCGGAGCCTCCGGGCCGAGGCCTGGACATTAAAGAGGGTCCCGAATCAGTCCGATTATTGGGGGTCGGAGGGGGCCCCTGGACCCGGATTGAGGGGGACCAATTTTCAAATGGTTTCCTCAAAGAAAAATATTGGTTTCGGGCCGGTTGGAATTCAGGAGGTTGGCCTTTGAAATCCTAAGGCCCGGCTTTAAATTCAGAAGGCCCGGCTTTAAGCCCAAACAGCCTGGCATCCAAAATCGGGGCTCCGGGCCGGGGCCTGGACATTAAAGAGGGTCAAAAATCAGCCCCATTATTGGGGGTCGGAGGGGGCCCCTGGACCACCCCCTTGTCGGATTGAACGAAGCCAATTTTTTAAATGGTTTCTTAAAGGTAACGAATGGTTTCGGGCCGGTTGGAATGGACCCGGCTTTAAATCATAAGGCCCGGCTTTATGCCGGAGCCTCCGGGCCGAAACAAGCCCCAAACCCTTAAAACAATTCCGGATTTCGGGAGCGGTTTGTCTTTAAAGAGGGGCTCCCAAACAGTCAGGGTGTCCTGAATAATTCAGCCAATTGGTCTTTAAAGAGGGGGCCGATACTAAAGCGGGTGCAACATTACACCTAAGCCCCACACCAGGGCGGCGAAAGACGCCGCGCTGGTGGCCGACGCCAGGCATGCAAGGAGCATTTTTGTTTCGCACTGAGGGCCGGCTCATCAGCAGAGTTCACTGGCCACAACCCTGCACCCAACCTTTAATCAGATTCATCTCCAAGTTCTACCTAGAGGAAACCCAAGCCCCCAAAATCCCAAAAGCCAAGCCCTGAACCCCAAACCCCAAAGCCCCCAATCTCTATGCACCGCAACCCTGCCCTAAAGCCCTGAACCTCTGAAGTCAAACGATCTTATTGACCATTCATTCCCTTCATTAAATCATGAAGCCTTTTGAGAGCACCCCGAAAACCTGAACCCTAAATTCTAAACCCTAACTAAACCCTCAACCCCAAAGCATCCCACAGTCACCCAGGCCCGAAAGTGGCTCCAGGGTGCCGGAAAAGAAGCTGGGCCGTGGAGCGCTGCAAGGGTATCGCGGGTTGAGGGGTTGAGTTGTTTATTTGTTTGTTTATTTATTTGTTATGTACAATACTAGTATGCTTGTGATTATGATGACTATTATTATTGTTATATGTTTTTTGTTTTTTTTTTTGGCGGGCGGGGGGGGGTTAGAGGGTTGGGCTTGAAGGGTTTAGGGCTGGCGTGTAAAAATACAAAGAGGCCCAATGAGGTGCACTTGGCGTGGCAGCCGCTGCCGAGGGGGTTTTTCGGGATTTTGCGGGCAAAAACTCTTCTGTTGGTTTAGGGTTTTGGACTTAGGGTTGAGACATCCCTGCTCCGGAAAATCCCGGAGAGCATTTCGGGAGTGCCCGATTATCCCTCCGCAGTGTCTTCTTGGGATGTTTCCCCTTATACTAACAGTCCTTAATGATTAGGGATTATAATCGGGGTCCTATAATCCTGATGAAGGGCTGTTAGTGTACGGGGGAACATCCCAATCTGCTTCAGATAATCTCGCAGAATCCCGCAAACCACTGAATCTTGGAGTGCCCACCTCCAGAGAATCCCGCCGATAATCTCAAGAGTGCTCACTCGCGGATATCCCACTACCTGTCGAGTGCTTTTTTGGGCAAGATGGGCTGCTGGCCAAGGATGTCTCTTACCTGCCACCGCCTCCATCGGCGATTCCACCGCAGACTGTCTTTCGCAACCTCGATCGCCCCATGTCAGACTTGAGTCTGCTATGGATTGTACAGACCTGCTCGATGCTGTTTGCGGCAGTTTAGGAATCTAGTGTCGCGGAGTGGCACGCGATGTGCATGCTGCTTTAAAAAGTTCAGAAAGTCTCTAAGCCAGAAACACGAGGCTGCGTTGGCCATCTCGACTTGGCGATCACGTGGCTTCGCAGCACGAGTTTTTTTCTCGAGCCTCGAACCATCGATGGTAGTGCCATGCACGATATGCACGATGCCCTGAGAAGGTTCGTGATGAAGGCTGCAATCATCATTGCCGAGACCTGGTTGCATTCAAACGAAGATTTTCGAGCGATGCAAACAAAGTCTCATCTCTAAGGACAGCACCATCCACTGCGCCCCAGAAGATGTGGAGGATTCCGACGATGAGCGCGTCTGTGGGGCGCTTCAGTCTGCCTTTGCGAGCCTGCTAAGCGGCCAGGGCCAGAGGTCTCACTATGGTGATTCTGGCAATCATCCACTGAGCCGACTCTGACGTCACGACGTGTCCCTAAACCCCAAACCCCAAACCCCAAACCCTAAACCCTAAACCCTAAATCCTAAACCCTAAACCCTAAACCCTAAAGCCTAGACCCTAGACCCTAGACCCTAAACCCTAAACCCTAAACCCCAAACCCCAAACCCTAAATGACGTGCTCACAGGCGCTATAGATATCATCGGCCTCACTGGTGTGCTCAGCTTGGCTACGCGCTTCTTCTCCTTGGCCCTTTGGTTGGCACGTAGGATTAGGGTTTAGGGTTTAGGGTTTAGGGTTGACCGTCAAGACTATGCCAGGTCAGAGGTTGCCGACTTTGCGCTTAGGGTGGCGTATCTTTCTAGGAGAGCGGCACCGAACTGCAAGAAGATCCCATTTGCGAGTGTGAACAGCGTGACAGCAAATAGATTGGTAAAACCAACCATAGAATCGTTCATCCGAGTCTGGAGGTGATTGGTTTGCAAGATGCAAGTACTATCTTTCATGCTTTTCGTCTTTCTGTTTGGATTCTTTGAGTAGACAAGAAAGGCCATGTTTTTGCCGTATGTTTGTAGTACATTGTAGGATTAACCGGGGGGGAGGGGGGGGGCTCTTAAATCGTTCAAAAAAAGAGCCCCCGGGAAAAGACACATCATAGAAAGAAGAAACAGCAAACTTCTAACCTTTGAGACATGAGTTTAGAAAACCAATCAATGATACCTTCGTGACGGCCATTGTTAATGTTTTGTTTTTTGAGCCTTCTATTCTATGCATGCCAGAAGAACTATGAAGTTTATCAGGGACCCATGTTCTGCTGGTGGTTTGTGGATTTTGCTCCCCCCGTTTTGCAAGAAAGGGGGGGAGCCCCCAGCCCCCCAGGAATCAGGCATGGCGGCTTTGAGGGATCTTGAGGTTGGAGGGCCCTGGCGGATTGTTCACATGTGGCGGGGTTTACGCAAATAGGAAAGCCCTAAAATCCCCCCCCCCCCCCCCAAAACAAAAAAATGCAATAAGGTACCCCCCCCCCCCCCCCAAAAAAAAAAAAAAAAAATGGAAACCCCCATATAAAGAATATTAAGACTGTCTTCACTTCGAGATCCAGGCAGCGAACAGCTGCATCGCAATCGTTGGCCGCATGGGCAGTCTGGATGCGAGCTGCGTTGCGGACTGTGCTGGCATCATCGCAGGCTGAGCAGGGTTTGGGGTGTGTTTGGGGCTTGAGGGTTGGGGGCGCGCTTCGAGAATTAGAGGGTCTTAAGGTTGGAGGGTATGGACTCTTGAGTCTAGGCATGTTCGGGCAGATATTTGTCTTCTCAGAGAGGGGGTTGCAGGACCGCCAAAGCTCCAGATGCTTTTGCCTTCGCAAACCAAGAGAGGGTACCTTAGAAAAGGCTGCCGAACCCCAAAGGGCATGCAGTGGACACGCAAGCTACCTAGTTTAGGGTTTAGGGCTTAGGGCATAGGGTTGAGGGTTCGGGTTTCGGGTTTAGGGCTATGTAGGGTTCAGGGCCCAGGGTTGAGGACACCCTGGTGGGGACAAGACATGACAAGTAGAATGGTAGGCGGGCGTTGCCTCGTTGTTCAAGGGGTAGTGGCCCAAATGGTGACGATGGCATTCCGTTCGCAGAGTTGGGCTTCGGGGTCCAGAGCTGGCAAGCAGTAAACGCTGGGCTTCGTGGCTTCAGCTCTATGAAAGGACACCCTCAGCTCTATAAAGGGACACCTCGAACATGCCAAGGGTCAGGATTAGGTAGCTGGCGCGTCCACTGCATTTTCTGAGGTGCGGCAGCCTTTTCTCAGGCACCCTCTCTTGGTTGCAAAGGTAAAAGCATCTGGAGGTTTGTCCTGCAACTCCCTCTCTGAGAAACCAAACTCTGCCCGAACATGCCCAGACTAAGCCCGAAACCCTAAACCCTAAACCCTAAACCCTAAACCCTACTAAATACTACTAAACCCGAAACCCTAACCCTAAATCCTAAAGAAAACCTCGTTGAGAGGCGTCACCGCCTCGACAGCACCGGCGATGAACCTCCAGGCTGCCTGCCAGACGGCGCTTCTTGGCAGATTTAGGGCTCGTCGGAGGGCTTATAAAAACACTATTGGGTTTGGGGATGCTTAGGGGGTTTAGGGATGCTTAGGGTTTAGGGTTTTGGGTTTAGGGTTTAGGGTTTATATAGCTAGGGATGTTTAGGGGTCTTTTGAGGTTGAAGCCCTTCAGGCTATAGTGTCTCGCGACCCCCGGTAACGACAAAACGGCCAGATCAGGCGCCGGACGCGATGCGAATCGATGCGAAACAGTGCGGCGCAAAGCCATGCATAAGGATTGCCTGACAGACATCCTCGAAATCGCATGTGGAAAGCTGTCGTCGTATGGAAATGAACCATGTGATTCTCACAGCATTGCGGAATGATCCCCGGTATTTGTCCCTTTAAAACGACTTGCTCGAATCGAAGGCGAAGCCAAATAGCTTGTAGTATGCTTGGTTCAAGGCGCTACAATTGACTTGCAGTATGGGGGCTCAATGCGATGCAAACATTGCTAGCTACGGTTGCTAACCAAAGTCTGTACAGTCGTGGCTGGGACAAAAACAATTCTTCTGCGAGGACACATAGCATGTTATGTTTCCTTAGCTGTACCTATAAAGAATGAGAGGTCCAGCCCGAGCACAAATCCTCGATGGGGTCCAGGTACAGGGTTACCGATGGGAGTTTTGGCATCAGGTAGCATCTTACTCGCAAGTTGAGTGCAGGGCGACCTCCGCACAGGTTTGAGATGTGGAATCCAGAAGACTGGCCGAAGAAAGACTTCATCCGGCAAAGCGCGTCCAAGCAGGCTGGCTCTCCATGATGCATCTGGTCGCACTTGTAGCTTCCGCACTGGGCGGTGGAAGGGTCGGATGTGCCAGCAGCAGTATGGTTCCCCAAGCTTTAACAATCGTTCTCCAGGGTGGGGGCCTTTTCCGGTTGCTCCACTGCTGGGCGCTGGCAGGGATTGACCAAGAAAGCCCTGGAGAAAGTCCGAGCCGCGTACGGCGACATCATCGTCCCGAGCCCGTGAGGGTCAGGCGAGGAACTGGCTGCAAGTTGCTGAATGTTGCCTCTTTGGTGTTGGTTTATTGCTGGGCAGTGCCGTTGCAGATGCTTGTGCTTAAAACGCCTTCGGACATATTCAGCTTGAGAAGCGGCTTTGCTCATGGGAGGCTGCGCGTTCATGCTGCCTTGCTGCTCGATCGGCGCCCCTGTGTGAGAGGACCTGATCGTGTTCCTTCTAGCACAAGATAAAGCAAGGAATCGCAAGGGCCTGCGTCGACTCTGCGCAGGTGCCGGAGTAATTTTTCTTCTAGTGCATACTGCTCAGAGCGAAGATAGCCAGACGTTTGGTGGCGAGCCTGATGGATGCAGCAGAACTTAGCTAGTAGGGCTTTCAGTGATTGGGTCCGCGTATAAACACAACCAGCTAAAAATCCCTCGTCATGCCGCCATTCATCCGGCTGGTCACAATGCTGGCGCCGGATGGCAACTTCGCAGGAGCTTTTGACGTTAGTCAGGGCCGGAAAAGCATGTCTAAAACGACATTGTTTCCCACTGGTGACATCTGGTGACCTCAAGTAGCTAGCTGGCATCCGCGTGACTCCCAGACGATTCCTGCTGAGAATGCCTGCAGCATGTTGCCTGCAAGCACATTGGGAGACCGCTCTCGACTTCTTAAGGCGAGTGTGTTGGAGCAATTGGCTGATGGTTTGAAGCAGTTGTGTTAATCTATCTCCACCAGCTGCTGCATCAAGGACATGACTGACACAAGCAGTGCCAGGATCCTCAATCCTGTCCCCTAGCGACTGGCTTGCGAGGAGTTGGTGCAGTGATGTTGAAATCTTCAAGGTCCTCCCCGCCCAAGCCCACACACATACACACCTTGTAGGCCTCCTCAGAAGCCTCCATTAAATCCCACATAGACACCCTCCATCAGCCCACAGTCGGGGGGCTGCAGGGCCCTGATGCCCCGCACATGGCCCCTGCTGGCGGTCGTGGCCGCTGGAGACCCGCGGGTTCTCCACCAGGCGAAGCACCAAGCACAGTCTCAGGCAGTCAAAGTCGGTCATTGGGTCATCGGGCTATTGGGCACGTTGTAGAATTCTCATGAATCCTCAACTCACCGACTCTTCTGAAATTGCTGCTGTTTGAGTCAGGTTGTTTCAGCTGGTGGGTGGGCAGGTTGGTGTGCTTGAGGTATGCTCGCCTGGCTAGCATGTGGCTTGTTCAACTTATTCTAGGCCTCTAGGCATGTAGCTGCCTTAATGCTGATTCGGAAAAGCCACTTCGAATCTTGCCGACTGGCTTAAGGTGCAAAGTAACCTTGATGCGGTCGAAGTGGAGGCATGGGGCCGTAGATTCGGCTACAGGTGTGCGTTTCGTTCTTGGGGCAGCCCGCAGAAACTGACATTGAGACTTTCTTTGCGACTTTGCATGCTGCAGTGCAGACCTCGTTCTTGCTGCAGACTAGGCAGAATGGTGCAGAGAGCCGAAGCAAGCATACGTACTGCCATGCTGCATTCGAATGAAGACGCCCACCCGAGTGATTCGGCACAGGGATGGTCGTTTGAAACGGCGGCGACAAGCTGTACTTGTGCTCCTGCAGCTTGGATTCAACGAGTTTTCGGAAGCTTGAAGCTGGAGGGGACAAGGCATCAGGGCCTCATATGGCGCTGCCAGTCGCCTGTAGTACTAAGTGCCGGAGCTGTTGCACATCAGGATGCAGATACGTCGGACGCGCAGCTTCTGGCGCTGCGGAGATGGAATTGCGAGCGCATCAATGAGGTGCTGCTTTTTTGGCCTTTTCGGATTGGCTTCTTCGGAACAAAATTTGCAAGACAGAAGCCGCCACGCACCACTAGGACTACTTCGTGTAATTGCCAAGAATTACTTGGCAATTAATAACTGCAAAACTATGACGAGGCAGCTGTATGAAATGCAGCCAGGTATGCCAGGTGAGGTCTAAGCCAGGTCTCAAGTACGGAGTAATACGGTGCAAGCGATGGATGCTTTCGGGTGTCAGCTTCTGGGTCCCTGCGCTCTTCGGGGGCCCACGACGGCACAGAGTTGGGAGGTAAGCCTTCGTGTTTGCGGGCCTATGGAAGTCAGAGGAAGTCGCAACTGGCCCCTTTTTTGGCACCGAAATGGACGGACAGGGGTCGAATCACTTGGATGATCCACACTGGAGAACCGGTGAAGCTCAATAGATGTCAAGGTTTGCAAGTCAACCGGACCCTGAAAACCTCGATGGTGATGCTGCCATGCTGCCTTGGGATCATGCGTTGAAGACAGACACCTTGGCAACTAACAGACAGAACGGTGGCAAATATGCAGTAGCAGGTGTCGCAGAGTTGAATTCGGAAGGCGAATGGCGACCTTGGACAGTTGGCGCGCGAGTATGGGGAGGCGATGTCCGTAACATAGCCGGCAGCGGAGTGATTCGAGAGGGTTCGACTGGGTCATCGAATGAGGTTCTCAACTTGTATGGCTGTTTATTATATCAGCGTCACCAGTTGAGTGTCGTCACGTCTTCATCTAGGACGCACGAGGACATTTGCCAAAGTCACCCTTCCAGGACGGGCTATCATACCCTATAACCCCTTAAAAAGGCCCTTTAGAGGGTTGATTATGGGGATTATAGGGACTAATTGCCCGTGCTGGACCCTAAACCCTCAACCCTGAACCCTAAACCCTAAACCCTACACCCTGGTTGCCAATGTCTGCCAACTCTCTCTGCGCCCAGCAAGTGGACGGGTCCTTCACCGAGCGGATGAAGGAGGCTCTCCAGATGTGCGCTCAGGCTCGGACATCCTTTGGAAGCCTTTAATGTAGGGTTTAGGGTTTCGGGTTTAAGGTTTAGGGTTTAGGGTTTAGGGCTTAGGGTTTAGGGTTTAGGGTTTAGGGTCTTTGACCCCGAAAGTAGGGGCACCCCCTTTTCGGGGTTTCCAAAAAAAAAAGAAGCAGATGGGAAATTCCCACATTTGGTGGCTTCAGCCAAGACGCTGCCGCCTGTCAGTTGCACACTGCTGTCAAGGCCGCGAACGAGACCAACGCCATGAAGGCGGCCAGTCAGGCTTGCTGCGCTTGGGGCGATGTCCTGATGAGGCATCGGGACACTTTGCTGTTGCAATGTCAGGGGGCATGAGGTAGGGTGATAGCTACTAGTAGCGAAACTCCCTTCATCGGTAGCCTTCTTCATGGACCCCTTCGCGAAAAACTCACCCCGTCAATACATATTCAAAAGAACCCCCCCCCCCCCCCCGACATGCTTTGGGGCGCTGGCGCAGGAGCCGAGAGTGTTGCAACGTGCCGGGACCACCTTTCTGCATCAGCCGCGGCGAGTCCAAGCTGGCGCGGATGTCTGCCCTTCAGCTTCCAAGGGGATTGGGGTTTAGGGTTTAAGGTTTAGGGATCAGCAGTTGGGAGGATTCTTAAGGGGGGCGCAGGCGGAAAGGGGGAGGGGTGGCTTAGGAATCGAAGGGCGTCAGATCTATCTCGATCTTTTGGGGGGGCTGAAGAATCTCGGTGGGTTCCGCCCTTAACCCCCAGGTATTCTTTGCCGCTGTCTTCGCTGCAGTGGCTGCGACTGTTTTGCCAAAGTTTCAGAAGTGCTGCGGTCGTCGGCCCGGTTCCGGATCTTGCGTGGAGCAGCCTGGCATGCCTTGCATGAAGCCGTAACTTATTGAAGCTTCAGATGCAGCATCAGATTCGGCCGCAGGTAAATCGAAGCTTGGATGATTATGAAGCCTTGGGCCTGCGCGCAGGTGCAGAACTGGCTCTTGTCAGGAAAGCCTTGTTAACAGACCGGAAACACCCCCCCCCCCCCAAGCCCGAACCCGTAAAGCGAAGGTCGTTCTTTGCTCCCAGCCTCTTCCGCACGCCGCCGGCAGTGGAGCCCTGCGCAGTCGGTGATGTGGGAAGTATGGAGCGAGGCCAGAGGGCTTTTCGGGGATTTCGGGTGTCTGGTGTTCAAAGAAGGGCTTCCATGCCGGGCCAGGAATGCTCAAAACCAAGCATGCCAGGTGGTGTGGAGCCAAACACGGCTCTCATGAGCGATCTCAAACAAATCTGGAGTGGCGATGGGAGCTCCCTGGCAGCACGATGGCCTGTAGGAGTGTGCCTCGTCCCTGAGCATCGTCACGCTAGCTACAGGCGTCTCAGGATTGTCAGAATTTTGGGGAGGGCAGAGTGCTTTAAGGGTTGTCCCACGTCACGTGGCAGGGTGGTGGGGGATCAGGTGAGAGTAGTGTTGGCCAGATTTCCAAGAGCTAAGGGAAGCAAAGAGGCCGGCACACAGTCGCGATGCTCAGGGCTTGAGTCGGGCATTTTGTGCTGCAGTGTGGATCTCCCTGAGCGTGTGGATCCCCAACGAGCTCCCAAAGCAGGCACATCTCTTCGCACCCTGCCGAAAGGCGACTTCTGGCGAGATCAGGCGAGAGTTCCCACCTCCCCACGCCCGAAAGGCCCCTCTGACCCTCTCAAAGTTACCAAAGCGAGACCAGATCCAACACTTGCCGGTCGTTTGCTGCCTTAACATGACATGCACAAGTTTGTGCATGTGTGGAGCGAAGGCTGCCACAGCCTTCGCAAAGCTGCAGTCGGCTTTCGGATTCCAGGAGGCTCCGTTTCGTGTGAGAGTTGCAATTTTCTTCAAGCAGCTATGTCAGACGGACAGCTGGGTCGTCCTGGAACCCTAAACCCTAAACCCTAGACCCAACAGAGGACTCGGTGAGATGTCAGTTCGAGCACATGCTCTCCCTCTGGCGTTCTCATTGTGCCGTCGTGGCTGACCGCCTGAAGCTGCCTCCGCTGCCTGGCACTGCACCAGCCAGCAGATAATTAAATATAATTAATGTGTATATACTACACACACATATATATATATATATATTAATATATATACACACTACTATAAGCATATATAGATATGTAGAGAGATCGAGCTAATTTTTATGTATATACATTTTGCTTATGACTTGTTTTTGCTTTTTTGCTTTTCAGTAGCCACAACTTATTTTTCCACGTGGGTTGTTTCTGCCTACATGGCATCAGCAGCATCATAATAAGCATCATCCTCATCCTCACGTCATCGCGCGTACCATCCGTGTATGCGTCCCGAAAGGTATTGTACCATTTCTATTGGCTATGCTGGGATGAGCCTAAACCCTAAACCCTATTAACCCTATAAACCCTGTAAACCCTATAAACTCATAAACCCTATAAAACCCTACAAACCCTATAAACCCTATAAACTCTATAAACCCTATAAACCTTACAAACCTTACAAACCTTACAAACCCTAAACCCTAAACCCTAAACCCTAAACCCTGGAGTTCCGTTGATTCCTTCCGCTCGAGCGAGGAACGACAGGGTTGGCTGCAGGAGCCTCGAGGAGGCGCCAAAACAGAGAGTTTAGGGGCAGCTCTCTAAATTTGGGTTTAGGGTTTAGGGTTTAGGGTTCAGGGTTCAGGGTTTAGGGTTTAGGGTTTAGGGTTTCGGGGTTTAGGGGTTTAGGGGTTTAGGGTTTCGGGTTTGGGGTTTCGGGTTTGGATCCGGGCCATAAAGGTCGGCTCTAATTTCGGGTCCCTTTTCGTTGTTTTTTTTTAGGGTGCCGTAGTCTATGGGGGCCCGAAACGGGGACCCTAATTTGGAGAAATGCCCGCATAGCTTCCCTGGAGAGACTTTTGGCATGCTTCGATGAAGGAGCTTCTCAAGAAAGGAATGGATGAGCTCCACGAGGCCTCGTTGCGATGCGTTCTCAGTAGCTGGCAGATGAACAAAGAATGATCTTGACTGCATATGACGCATGGCCAAGGCCAAGTCTCGTACAGTTCACATCTTAAATGCATCCTGCATGTCACACTCCTTCCAAGAAATCTTCAAGTTCGAGCGGGCACTCGTGGAAAACTCAACCGTTCAGGCATTGAGAACCAACCCCCCTCCAAGCGAGGACTTGCTTCGTGGTCTGCGATGGTGGCGAGCCACATTTCAGGAGCAAGGCTCGAAATGGCTCCTATTTGTAGCAGCTGGGGTGCTGCCACAAAGCCAGCACAAATCGGGGTAAGTGCTGGTCACCTGTGCAGGCGTCCAGCTGGGGGTGTCCGCACCAGACGGCTCAGATGCTTCTCCGCGATACCAGGCGCAGCCAATGCCCCAATGGTCCTTGCACAAGCACGATTTTTGAATGGGCTCTGATAGAATCCCGCGGCATTACATGCAGCACCTCTCGCATTAAAGAGAGCACCGGCTGCAATATGAACCAGCGCTTTCTTGAGCAGCGCGGTCTTGGTGCCAAGTTGGAGCCAATTGGGGGTTTCCGAAAATAGGGGTACCTTTTTTGGGGTCCCTTTAAGGGGACTCCATTCCATTTGGGGTATAAAAGGGGTATCCTCCTATTTGGGAAACAACCAATTGGGGTACATCTTATTGCCGAAAAATCCTAGGTAGGATAAGGGTTCCCTGAAAAGGGAGCCCTTCTGAACCCTCTTCTGGCTTGCTCTCTTAAACAGGGACCTTCTTGAGAGGGTCAATATCCCCAAGGGTCCCCCTAGTCCTATCTTGAATATTCGGTGCCGTATTATAATAGGGACCCCAAATTTGACAACCAGCCTGAACCCTAAACCCTAATCCCTAAACCCTAAGCCCTAAACCTTAAACCCGCCTAACCCCTTTCCCTAAACCCTAAACCCTAAGCCCTAAGCCCTAAACCCAAAACCTAAACCCTAAACCCTAACCAATTATCTAGGTCCCTACAACACAAAGACTCCTCACTGCACAGCGACCAGGGCTCCCTGAGCATGTCCACTTCCCGGGAGGCCGGGTGTGCCGTGACGTAGTCGGCTTAGGGTTTAGGATTTAGGGTTTAGGGTTTAGGGTTTAGGGTTGAGGGTTCAGGGTGCAGGGTGCAGGGTTCAGGGTTCAGGGGTTGTTAGGGTTTAGGGTTTAGCGTCATGGTTTTCGGGGGTGCCCGAATGTTCACTCGAGCACACATTCACTTAAGAACTGTCAATGTGAAACTCTCTCAACCGCCCTGCGAGTTGAAACTCACCCGCAGCAACCTTAGGGTTTAGGGTTTAGGGTTTAGGGCCGTTCAACGACAGGTGGAGATGAAGTGGTGCCTTTGCGAGTCTGCAGCAGACCTTGCAGCATTCGGACCGACGTTGGCGAAGCTAGAGGAGAGCAGAAGGGAGGGGGAACTCCGGGACCCTCTTTCGGGACTCGAGGGCTTGAGTTCATGGAGGGAATGTGTGCGGGGGGGGGGGGGGGGGGGTGGCGTTTCAGAATGAATTTCGGATTTCCTGAGACGGTTTCTTTGCCCGGCCTCTCTGAGCAGGAAGTGGCGACATTCCTCTTGATCTGGGGCGAAGCAGGCAGGCCCCTGACCCTAATTCCTAAATCCTCAACCCTAAACCCTAAACCCTAAACCCTCAGAACCAGAGTCCCAAGAGTACAGCGGTAGGCAACCTACGCTTTATGCCAGAGATGGTCTGCTTCATCACACAGCTCGCGCTGGATGCGGAGCCGACACACTGTGAGGAGCCATGGGGCGTCTCAAAAACGACTGGTACCTTACGGTCGCCTTACGGTTGTATTTAGAATATGCTAATATATGAATATACGAGCGTTCTACCATGTTACTTTCTACTATTTCTACTAGTACAATATTACATAGAATAATGAAATATCAAATTACAAGAATATGACAGTAAGCCGCAGCAACGCAAGCTGGCGCGTGGATAAGAGTCCAAGCGTTTAGGCTTGCGTACGCAAGCCGTGTTGGACAGAAATTCGTTTGGTCGCCGCTCCTGGGGGACAGCAGCTGTCATGCCCACAGCGCTTTACAAACACAGCAAGCAACAAACACGCAAAAGGGGACTCTGTTTTCTTTTGCTTAGCAACCCCTTTTTTGGTTCCTGGGGCCAACAGGGCCCTTGAACCCTGTAGATGCCCAAGCATGAGAGGAGCAGACTGGCGAGAGTGGAGTTTTCCTGGTGAAGATCGTGCGCCCCATTTACAAGGCGACCTGTGACGATTGCACGCTCATTCCACGAATGCGTCATACCCGCTGAGCATTATGCTATAGTCTGTTGCCACGCAGATAGTCAGAGAGTAGTAAGTCAATATCAAAGGCGAGGCATGTTTACAGGCCCCTGTCAAGCCTGCAAGTTTGCAGCTGCAGCACGCTGCGTCGCAGCGCAGGTGATCTTCGAGGAGCACTACGTCAAGGTTGGCCCATCGAACCCAACGCCGAAGCAGAAGGATGAATCTTCATCCGCACTTGAACTCGTGGTTTTCAGACATGCTGCAAATTCAGAATCATCAGCTGTGGGCTTTCTAGGGTAGCTATGTTGGGGTCCTCCCGAAAACACATGAATTAAAACTTTGGTGTTTTCTCTTCGAGTCAAGCCGAGGAGAAGGTGCTCAAGGAAGGATACGCCACCTACTTGCCAGCAGATTGTGCAGCCCTTGGTAGGGTTTCGGCGATTTAGGTTTGGGGGTTTGGGGTTTTGGGGTTGTCAGAAAGCCCAGAAACCCGTGAATCAAGTCAGCGTACCAGACTTGAAGCTTGGGTTTAGGGGTGTGATTGTTACAAGACTTGAATCCCTAAACCCTAAACCCTAAACCCTAAACCCTAAACCCTAAACCCTAAACCCTAAACCCTAAACCCTAAACCCAAGATATGTTGCTTTGCCCTTGTGAGGTGCGAACCATGACGACTGGACCTGGGCTTAGCTTGTGCGCCCGGTCGCAGCCGTGGCATGACCCTTGGGATGTTCCCGATTGAAACAAACCGTCCTTCATAGGATGATGAGATATCATAGTAGGATTATATAATATACGGTAAGAGGGTCATAATATATTATAACAGGGGGTGCTATAATCCCTATTAAGGACTGTTAGTGTCAGAGGGAACATCCCAACATGACCCTTAAAAAAAAAGGGGGCAAACTTGCACCCTCTTGTGGGGTACAATTTAGCCCCTTGAAACCCTAAACCCTAAACCCTAAACCCTAAACCCTAAACCCTAAACCCTAAACCCTAAACCCTAAACCCTAAACCCTAAGCCCCCCAAAGCTCAGCCCGTCAAGGAATGAGCTCTTCCAGGATCCCTGGCGGCTTCAGGCAGCTCTGCCGCGCCTCGGCTGAACCTGAAAAGGCTCCCCTTTCTCTTACTGTTGGTTAGTAGGGAATAGGGGAATGAGGTACCCTATACCATCCCTTAAAAGGGTATATATATATAATATATATATATATATATATATATTTTTTTTTTTAGGGCCCTCATTCCCTCATTCCCTACTAGCCAACAGTAAGTTCTTGGAATCTGCGGAGAGCAGGGACTGAGGAGATCAAGGCCTCAAAGGCCCTTCTTAGCAACGGGTGAAGGCGGATGCCAGCGCTCTACCACGCCAGGAATCTCTTCAACCTTCCCAAGCCACTTCGGTACGAGGCGCTGAAAACGGCAACTTGGTGAACATGGCGTCTGTATAGCCGGGTCACGCTCGCCATAGCCAGGAAGCAGGATTGTTCAATTTACCCGCCCTAAACATCCCTAAACCACCCTAAACCCTAAACCGTAAACCCTGCGCCATCTTAATCCCTACATGAACGGCTTGTGGTCTTCTCTGCCGAGGTGGATTGGCCTAAAGCCTTGGCAAATGTCAAGACCCACAGGGAGATCCACTCCTGGCAGCTTGCCTTGGAAAGCCTAAACCCGAAACCCTAAGCCGAGAGCTCAGGTTATGGTGCGCCATGATCTTTGCGAGAGACCCCGCCTCAAAATTGTAGGGCGTGAGCGCTCTCAACCTCGCGGAACACCAGTGAGCGCAGCAAGAAGTCTCCAGGGCCAGTCTTCCTTTCTGAACGAAGCCAGGGTTTGGGGTTTAGGGTTTTGTTTAGGGTTTATAGTAGGCCTTCTCCCAGGTGGGGTGTCTTTGCGGCCACACACCGGCTGTGGTTCCTGCATGTTTTGTGTCCCGGATGCATTGATGACTCGGGGCTTGTACCAGGTCCCCTAACCGTAACCTCTCCTGGTAGTTTCCGAGTTTGGGGTGCCTTGTTGGGTTCCCTATTATATAAGGGAATCCTACTATTTGGGGGGTCCCCTATGTTCGTAAACCCCACCCTTGAGTTTCATGCCTCCGCCAGTCCTTTTCAAACGACGTTCGCCTCGGATGCCTTGGGCAGCTGTTTTGAGTCTGTTCTTCGGCGCAAATGCCCCGGGACGGCTTCCAGATTCAGGATTGAGGGGTGTAGGGTTGAGGGTAGCTAGGGTGTATGCGGATTTGCTTGGGGGGTTGTGGGCTTCAGGATATATGGGGCTTACTAGTTGGCAGGTCATTCTCGGCAGGTATGCCAGGTATGCCTTTGAAAATGTTGCAGCATCTTTCAGACAATTTTAGGGTTTTTTCATCCCTAGACTGTCTTGACCCTCCCTCCGCCTCCTTCAGTTGGGTAATTATAGGGCCCTCGGATACTAGGGGGAAGTCACGCGGCTGCAGGCTCTACGTGTTGTCGATGTGGGTGGTTTCCTCACGAACCTTTCACGACCCCGGGTCAGGCAAGGATCTGCCGTTCGTAGGATAAGAAACTGCAGCCTACCATGATTGAGTCTGAGTGAGCAAGGCATACCGTGATGCAGGTTGCTGGAGCACGACGTGTTTCAGCATCGCATGCTGGGAATTGCTTGAGCGTAGTCCAAGGAAGGGGCCGGTACAATCATTCATGGAAACTCAGTAGACCGATGATGACCCGGCAGGGGCATTTCTGTTAAGAGGGCCCGATTTTTTTCATGCCATCATGCCACGGGAGGTTGGAACACGCTGCTGGGTGGGGGTTCACCTCTCGTTTGCCTCTCAGCCATCGGCCTGGTGGCACCTCGACCGCTACACAATGAAAGGGAAGGCTTGTTTAGACACGCCCGCGAACGACTGCTAAGCAACTGGTGTCGAAAGTATGGAGCAAGCTTCTGAAATTTCATGCCATCTCTTCCCGGAATAACTTTAGGCGCGGGTAGACTCCTTTGGCCATTTGACATGGCTGTGCTGGCCCTGTGAGTTGTGCATATGCCGACTGCAAGTCTGTCGGTGTTTTTGTGCAGCACTTCTGTGACTGCGCATTCGCGGGTACGGTTGGCAGCGTCCTTTACGGTTCCGGTGCAGCCAGATGTCTTGTAGCAGAGCTTCATCTGATCTTCGGATAGCGGCTTCCTTGCATACAAGGTGCCGGTGCACCTCATAGGCTACTGGCTGAGCCGCATCTTGGCTGAGCGGGTGTGCGCCTTGCAAGGTGTGGAGCGCGCCGAGCAAGGCGCACAGAACTCAAAAAGGCCCAAATTCTTCAACCTCACCAAACCAGAGGTTCGTAAACCATTTTCAAGCCAGAAGATGTGGCCCCAGGGCACCCAAAGACTCCAGTGGACTCCAGTCCCTCTGCTGGTGACATGTTGGTCACAACCATTCCGGTGTACATCACGTGCTGCCATGACGATCAATAACGATGGGCAAGAATAGACAAAGGGACCCTGGCCCCCTGGGGGCTTTCTTCTCAGAGAGTAGGGTTGTGTCTGAAGCAGATGTCAACCCCCTTTGTATCAGACTCCTGGTGTGCTTTCTCTCACGTTGATGTCCGGCAGCAACATATGGCAAGCGTGATGCAAGGCTGGTTCACCACTGGCAGCGCACTGCGCCCGAACTTCCGACAGGGAAGCCTTTGCCGGCGGATTCAGAAAGTGCTGTTGCATGTGCCACGTCTCATCTCAGCAAGCAGGGTTTGGGGAAAAGGGTCACACGTGAAGGAGTGAAGGAGTGGTGGG
The DNA here is from genome assembly GCA_905221605.1 of Symbiodinium natans. Lineage (NCBI taxonomy): Eukaryota > Dinophyceae > Suessiales > Symbiodiniaceae > Symbiodinium > Symbiodinium natans. Next base: position 81,725 of record CAJNDS010000176.1, read on the forward strand.
GCATAATGGTCGTAACGTTACCTTGCGCAGGGGAGGTTGAAGTTGCTGTGGTCGGCCACGTACTCATTGAGGTAGGGTCCATCACCAAGCAAGCGGGGGGCCGCGGAAACGGCTGTCAGTAGTGCAACACAAAATCTATTGACCTTGGGTTCTTTGTTTGAAGGGTTCCCCAGCACTTGCTGACCTGTGAGCTTCGGAAAACAACAAACTATCACCTGGCTGCTGATCTTGTCCTTTCATCACTGGATGTTGGAGATAATCATGCAATTTAGGACTTTAGGACTTAGGACTTTCTCTAGTTCAGATCCATTCAAACGCTTGTTGCTGCATGAGAATGAAATAGCTCTTTTCCTAATCTTGGAGACGCTGTTCCTAAATTTGCAAGTGATGCAGCATCACAACCCTGCACGTACTAAGACACTCAGAGTCAAAAGAACAACAGCTTGAGCTTCGGTACAGGGTAGGTTTGGTCGGGAAGATCAGAATCATCTTCATTTCTACTATTTCTATACTATTTCTATACTATTTCTTTACTATTTCTATACTATTTCTACTACTTCTACTATTTCTACTATTTCTACTATTTCTAAATTTCTAGTACCTCGACTGCTTCTGCTACAACAACAACAACAGCAACAACAACAGCAGCAACAACAACAACAACAACAACAACAACAACAACAACAACAACAACAACAACTACAACAACAACTACAACAACTACAACGCGCGGACGCTCTGTAAACGCGCGCGGAGAAGCGTGTTCACGGCACGTGCACTTTTAGGGGGGGTTTCATAAATGCATTTCGCGCGGCCTGCGTGGGATGGAATACACCTGTCCTAGAACTGAAAGTGCGTGACAACGTTTTTTTTTTGGTTTCTTTTGGGGACGGAACCATGTCAAGTTCCGTCCAAAATGACCGTTTCGCTCGAGACGTCCTGCCGACGCTTTTTTTGCGTTTTTGTTTTTTTTTGGTTTTGTGTGCAGGAGGCTGAAAAAAAGATGGTTTGCGTGGAAAAGAAACAGCAGACTGGCTGACATATAAGCGGTTGTTGCTTTGCTTTGAACACGTACGTACACGTACGTTCTCCAAGACAGGTAAACTTCTTCGTCACATGTTGCAGGGTGACATCAGCAAGCTGACAGATATTCGAAGCTGCTACATACGTTAAGAAAAAGGCGCAGTCAATACGTAACCCTGAAAAGACACCAGAAGTAGTCCCCTACTGCAGCCAGCGCCAGCGGTGCATCGATGCCAGAGATGCGCAACACGGTGACGAATCAAAAGGGGACAACTAACTAAACCCTCATCCGAGGCTGGCAGCCAAGCGCAAAGAGCGAGTGATAACACGGACGTAATCATCGTTCGGGCATGGATGCGCTGGCCAATCGCACGGACTGGTAACACGGACGTAATCATCGTTCGGGCATGGATGCTCTGGTCAATCGCACGCACTGGTAACACGGACGTAATCTTCGTTCGGGCATGGATGCTCTGGCCAATCGCACGCACTGGTAACACGGACGTAATCATCGTTCGGGCATGGATGCTCTGGCCAATCGCACGCACTGGTAACACGGACGTAATCATCGTTCGGGCATGGATGCTCTGGCCAATCGCACGCACTGGTAACACGGACGTAAGCATCGTTCGGGCATGGATGCTCTGGCCAATCGCACGCACTGGTAACACGGACGTAATCATCGTTCGGGCATGGATGCTCTGGCCAATCGCACGCACTGGTAACACGGACGTAATCATCGTTCGGGCATGGATGCTCTGGCCAATCGCACGCACTGGTAACACGGACGTAAGCGCATCGTTCGGGCATGGATGCTCTGGCCAATCGCACGCACTGGTAACACGGACGTAAGCAACGTTCGGGCATGGATGCTCTGGCCAATCGCACGCACTGGAAACACGGACGTCATCATCGTGCGGGCATGGATGCGCTGGCCAATCGCACGGACTGGTCACACGGACGTAATTAATCATCGTGCGGGCATGGATGCTCTGGCCAATCGCACGGACTGGAAACAGAAACGTAAGCATTTCCGGCATGCCAACCACGCGAAACACCGCAATGCCGGTGTTTTCCGCATGTTAGCGCCGCGAAGCACTGTAAATACCGATGTTTCAGCCACTTACAGAAACGTGAAAAGTGGACAGCCGGAATCACCGGTGGCAGTGGTGTTTTCGGCATGTGAAGCACACGAAACACTGTAAATACCGATGGAATCGGCGTATGCTGAACGCGCGTTTACAGAGCGTCCGAGCCAACTACAACAACTACAACAACTACAACAACTACAACAACTACAACAACTACAACAACTACAACAACTACAACAACTACAACAACTACAACAACTACAACAACTACAACAACTACAACAACTACAACAACTACAACAACTACAACAACTACAACAACTACACTACTACTACTACTACTACTGCACTACTACTACTACTACTACTACTACTACTACTACTACTACTACTACTACTACTACTACTACTACTACTACTACTACTACTACTACTACTACTACTACTACTACTACTACTACTACTACTACTACTACTACTACTACTACTACTACTACTACTACTACACTACCACTACCACTACCGCCACTGCCACTGCCACTGCCCCACTACCACTACTACTACTACTACGACGACGACTACTACTTCTAATTCTTCTTCTTCTCCTACTTCTACTACTACTACTACTACGACTACTACTACTACTACAACTACTACTACTACTACTGCTACTACTACTACTACTACTACTACTACTGCTACTACTACTACTACTACTACTACGACGACGACGACGACGACCACTGCTACGACGACGACCACTGCTACGACGACCTCGGCGGCAGCGGCGACGGCGACTACGACTGCCAACGACTACGATTACAAACACTACTGGTACTACTGCTGCTTTATGTATTATTGTTAGTACGGTTCCTGTTCTTAGTTTCATTGTTCTGGACACGCAAGGCCCAGTTCTAGAACCGTTGAATGGAGCTTTGGGCCTGTGTTGCCAAGGTATTCGTGCAATTGCTGAAGCTAGTGGTGGTGCCACGTGGCTGCAGGAGTTCTTCCGAGTGACGACTGGCCAGCATTTGAAACTGCGAACAGCCTTGCCGAACAAAAGCAATCCACAAAGCCCTGCAACCGGTTGAGCTCATCTTCAGCCTCCGAGGCTCATCCCAGTCGCCACCTTCCTGTGGGTGCGCTGGTTGGATGCCTTTGGGGATGATGGGTGGATCGAGGTGGGGTAGTCGAAAGAGAGATCCCGAAATCGAGCAGAAGGCCAGAGAGTCTCAGAGAGTGCCAAAGCTTCACCATCCTTCTGGACAGGTGCACCCAAGCCTGTCCTTGAACATGGCGTTGCAAGTCCACGTCTTCGTGCTTTGTCTGCATTGGAACTTCTCATGGCCACCATCTTACGCCATGGAGTTGTGTGCCGGCATGGCAGCCTTCGGCGCGCGGCTAGCTGCACAGTTCATCACCAAGGTTTGCAGCTTTGCATCGATCCTGATACTCCTGCAGCCATGCGAGAGCGGTGCTCCTTTCCGCCCAGGTTGGGTCGGTTTGAGAACAAGAGCGTGCAAGTAGGCAAGGAGGCAGGTAGGTCGGCAGGTACTGTAGCGACTGTGGTGGTCGTGGTGGTGGACAGTTGCCATATGTAGCCGTGTCGTGGTAGTTTTCTAACGCTGCCGATGACTAGCCGTGACTAGCCTCACCATTTTCAAGAACTGGACAAAGAAGACCCTGCCTTATGCAAATGGCGTGAGTTCCAAACCGCACCAGCAAAGAGCTAAAAGCAAAATGAGACCCCAACCTGGAGATCAAGACTCCCAAATCCGGCCCAGCTACGCCGACCTCCTGGGATGTGAAGTGCCTGCGTTGGCTCGTCTGGCTGGTGATCCTTTCCGTGAAGGCGCTTCCTAAAAGGACCAAGATAACGTCTCAGGAGGTTTTTTTTTTTTTTTTTTGGGGGGGGGGGGAGGTTTCGGGCGAGGAGAGTTAAAGTGACAAAAACGGAGTTTCAGTTCATGTAGATGACTGTACCATGAGCCAACCCCGGCGGCCTAGCCCAGCATTCGCAGGTTGGAGGGTTTAGGGTTTAGGGTTTAGGATTTCGGATTTAGGGCCATATAGGGTTTAGGGTATCGGGTTTCGAGCCAGGGCTCCCAATCCGTTGATTATGAGTACCCGACATGCTTATGCAAGCAACAAAAGGGTTTAGGGTGGCAAGGTCGGGTAAGTGACTGCTCCTCAAAGAAACGATCCGCACCCAATGGCCGGGCGCAGCACGGTTTAGCGGGTTGCCACTGCCCCACGCGCAGGGTGGGCGGTGCTGGCGAAAGTTGTGAAGTTCTGAAGTAAGGGTACCCAAATTCCAGCTGGCCGCTGTGGGCCTTTTTTTGCACAGGTTTTTGGGTTTTCTTCACGTATAACGTAGATGCTCCCCCTCACCCGCAACCAACCTTCATCACAGACCACACCTACAAAGAAGCCAAAGCATACTGCGCCTTTGGTCTCCCCTCCCCCCCTCCGGCGTGACCTGCCTGGCCTTTGTGCTTGTCGTAAATAGCATGCTTTCCACGACCTGCTGTTTCTACTTGGTTTCTAGACTGGTTTCATATAGGGTTCGCTGTGTGTTTTCATGCTTCCGTTTAAGGGATTCCTACTACTCGCTGTGGAGCTTATGCGGGAACGAACAACAGCAAACCTACGCATACTTATTCATAAACGAAACAAACTAGAGGACATCATGTTTTAAAGGTTGGTTGTGACAGGTCCATGCGTTCCTTATAACACAGACCATAAAAGTCGCTCTTTCATCGCACTTCTCGCATCCTGGCTGCGTTTTTCTTATCACGCGTTTGCATCAGAACAGCCCTAGGGCCCTAGGATAGAAGCGCACGAGCCGGAAAGCGCACAATTCATGTCTTCTGTGTCACCTTTCGTACTCTCTCTTCATGGACGGACTCTTGGGCAATGAGATTGATGGTGTACCAAAGGAAAAGTAACGCCCTTACTCACATCTTGGTCTAACCGTTCACATGTTTTCAATCGCATGCCGGGTTGTTACCGCTCTCTCCCTATCACCCCTTGAGACCCTATCAACATCTGGTTTGGATGAGCGGTCTGGAGAAGAGCGCGTCTTTCAACAACATACAAGAGTTTTGCATGCGTGCAAGAAAGCACTCCATCAATAGTATGCAAGGCGCCATGAACGACCCTGGGGCTGGAATATTTCAAAGGATTAGAATCCACCGCCGCTGAGAGAAAACCACCAACAATTACCATGAAGCCTTTGACGGTGTTCATGTGTGAGACCTGCTTTATGCTCCCCAGACCCCAGACACCACTTACGGCCCAAGGCCTCGGCGCATTCAAATCCAAATATGTAAAAATCTGTTTCTTATTCGTTCAAATTGCTGGACATCATTGTTTAGGTAGTTGTGGAGGCACAAAAAGCGTCTCTAGGTTAATTGTATTTCTATTTAGTTGGGCGAAGACCAAAATTAGCAACATGGCCCTTGAATTCAAGCAAGCATATTGCAAACTCATGATTCGTTTGGTTGGCTCTCAGTTCTTTAACTTTCCACGCGAGCTCTCGAGAACACAACTCATACGCCTTGATCACCCAAATGCCCCCTTTAAAGGGGCCCCCAAGCCCCCTTGAAGTTTCAAACAACCCTAAAAGTACAACCATATCTCATTGGAGACAGGGGGGCGGGGGGGGCGGGGGGCCAGATAATAAACAAACGACAGAATAAAGGCAACGGGATAGGCAGTCAGAAAGGGTCAAGGCAGAAACAAGGCAACTGGCTGGAATTCAATAAAGGCAGAGTGAGGGCAGAATAAAGGCAGAATAAAGGAAGAGCCCGGTAGCTGCCTTTTATCTGCCTTTATATTTGTCTTTCATGTTGCCTTTAGCTTTCCAGACACCTTTTATGTGCCTCTTCATTTGCCTCTTACAATTGCCCTTTATTTGCCTTTGCCTTTTTCCGGATACCTTTAATTTGCCTTTTATTTGCTTTTTACTTTAATTCCAGGACTCCATATGAGATATGGCTAGAACCCTAAACCCTAAACCCTAAATCCTAAACCCTAAACCCTAAACCCTAAAACCTAAACCCTAAACCCTGAGCCGCCCGGCAGTTCTTCGCCGGCCTTGGGGGGATTGCGGCCATCCAGGAGGCCACGGCCAACTTAAAGGCAGGGCTCTGGGGAGTCGGACTAATCAGTGTGACCTTTCGTATCTGCCTTATGCCCGTATGCATATAATATACTTATATATATATATATCTACATATATATATGTATAGAGATAATGTATATTTTATCTAAACATATTCTAGATTAGGAACACATAAATAACCAAGTAATCAATAAGTATGTATAGATATATGTATTCCTGCATACGACATGGACAACCCCCCCTCTCTCCCTCGCCCCCGCAACTCAAAGGGCCCATGATCGAGGTCCCCCAATGCGTTTCATGGGATCCACACGTGCCCCCTCAGCGTAGAGCTGGGAGTCAAGGTTTCTGCAGCGGGTGCTGCAATGGTAGGGGCGTATCGGGCTCAACAGGGTCTCCACACTTCAGTGCACCAAGAGCTCCACGCTCTCACACCTTTTCCAACGAGCACGCAAGCTCGGTCCGATGGCTCAGTGGCAAAGTCAGGTAGCTACGAGGGGCCCCTCAAGCCACTGGCAGCATATGGAGATGGGGTATGCATCTGATTGAAGCTATACATGTTGCACCACCCCAAAAAGGAGTCAGATGCAGACAGCCAGTGATCATTCGGGTCCCCAAACAAATGCTTGTCTACAGCATCTACAGCACTCTTACCTATCTTCTTCCCTTTCTTGGCGGCTGTGAAGTCAGGGTCGAACTTGATGCTCCACACACCAGTCTTCAGGAACTTGAGAAGGCCGATGCGGCTGTCCATTCTTTTCTTTGTCAAGGCATCAGCGAGGTCGTAGTCCGATGCCAGCCAACGAAGTTCACATCCAGCTCTGCGTAGATTGTCCCGAAGCTGGAACGCCTGCAATGCCGAGCGCATGTTGCTCAGCCCAAGCAACGGCGACTCATTCAGCTCCACTGCGTCGTAGCCTCCTCGGGAGTCTGTGCATAACACTCCCTTCACCTTCAGGACTTGCTTCTCCGTGAGCTCCACCAAATCGCGACGAAGTTCACGGCGATGTTGTAGTCCTCCGGCTCCATGAAGCTCCGACCATAACAATCTCGTCCGAAAGTTATGATCTTCCGCCTCCAAGATCGACTGCACCTCGGCGTCGTTCGATCCAATCGCCTTCCTTTTCAACTTCCAACTGCGCCATGCCAGCAATGACATCTCGCACACCTGGCCACTCAGACATTCAGGTCCTGCAGCCAACGTCACTAAGCCACCGGTTGAATCACCCTTCGGCCGGTTGTTGTGCGCCTGGTCGCCCATGGAGATGAAGACTACCTCCGTCCAGTGCTTGGCCTGGGGAAATTTCTTGAACTCCAGCTTTACTGGATTCTGTCTGACTTCTCCCACCATCATCTGTATCTCCCGCGCGGTCTCCAGGGTTCCGGACGTCACCACTTCTGTGAGAAGAAGGTTGCAGCGGGCTGTTAGCTGAGGTTGGGTTTGTATGGCCACCCACTGGAGTGCTCCCAGCGTGGTTCGGCAGGCCTCCACTTCTCGTCGTTCTAGAGGACCATTTTGTCGAAGACGATCAGGCTCAACCTCGATGTCCTGAATCGATTCGATGTAATACGACTGATCCACCACGATCTTGTTGAAGCCATTCTTGTCCTTGACCGTCGTGACATCAGTTCCAGCATGGCGGTAGGAGTTCTTCTTTGTCATTCCCCACTTGTAGGCATTGTTGATCTTCTCTTTGATTTCACACCACTCGGCCGAAGTTCCATCGCCAATTCGATGAAAATCATCCACATGACCACCCATGCTGCCAATCAATCTCGGGTGGTCCTCATCCATGTCGGTCTTTGACAACCAAACCCACAAGCATCGCTCCCCAAGTACCGGTTGCGCTCCAAGCTCTGTCAATCGCTTATGCAGAGCTAGCCACAGTCCACGAGGTGCCGTCGTGCTGCCGTAGATGTTCCGAAGGATTCTCATAATCCCTTCCACACCAACATCTAGTGCTTGACGAAGCTCTTCCACTCCTGTCGTCCACAGCTCCTGATCTGCTTCTGTGGGTTGCGTCTGCAGAAAGGCTGTAGCCAAGTCCAGCCCTTCAAGTTCCCACTGATGGTGCGCCGCCATGGTGTACAGGAGATTGCGACCAAGACTCGACTGCACAGGACTCGCAGTCTTGAAGGAAGGATCCAGCAGGCTTGGATGCTGGAACCCTAGTAATACGATGCGAGCTTTGGCCTTTCGAGCGCCATCCTTCGTGTGCAACGTCGCCGGGTTCTTCTGGGAATCATCAAGGGCCTCCTGTCGGTCCTCAGGTGGTACCAGTTTCCATGTCAACACCCAGCGCGCCTTGACGATGCGACTGCTTTCGTAGGCCTTCTTGATCTCCTCATCATCCAAGCACTTCCTCACCGCTTCATTCTTCAAGAACGAGTCCACCTCCTTTGCCTTTGCCCTCGAGAACAACGGTCGCTCATGTTCGGGTAGACGGCTGATGTTCACCTCGCAGTCCCTCATTTTCTTCACCATGAAGGCCACCGGGTTCCTTTCCATCATTTTCTTCTGTCGATTGCTCATGTGGTTCTCCAGGTCGAACTCAATTCTGAGGAACTCCTCCACATTGTCCATCACATTGAAGAGGTCCATTTCCTCCTCTTGCTTCGCCTCCAGCATTAACTGTTCCACCCAATTCTCACCAGCTGCATCAGAACCGCCACTATCTGCTGTCGAACGAGCTCTCTTCGGTTCCGGCAGTTCGTAATCATTCACATCACCAACATGTTTCGTGGAACTTGAGGAAGTTGTCGTGGCTGTCGTTGTTGGTTCCTCGTCTTCACCATCGTCCACCATCAGTCGCTCTCCCACGGGTTTCGCCACGTAGTCACCCGGTTGGAAAGTGACCTTTCGTCGGGCCCTGCGAGTAGGCACGACCGTCGTCGTATCATCGGGTGCTTCCGGAAGTCGTTGCATCTCCACCTCATTCTCTCCGGGCTCCTCATCCACCACGTCATAGTACTCACGCTTCGGCACAATGTCCGCCAGGGATTTCCACATCGATGGATTCTCGGCCCCAGAGGTCTCATACTGAAACCGCTCCACCTCCGTCACTGGCCTCACCGAGTGCGCCGAACATCGTAGGAGTTGATTTCCAACCAACACCCAGAGAATGTGTCGTTTTCCTCCAGATTCTTTTTGGTGAGGTAGCACTTCAGAGAACACCACACGTCCTGGCCCAATCCAGTGAGGTCTCCCGGACTTTTTGTAGCCGCCACGAGGTCCCTTGCATTGTTCTTGCGGCCAGACTCGTCTCCAGACTTTCACCAAATCCAAGGGCTCGTAGTTCCGCAAGGGTTGCCGCACAGAGGTGTTGCCAAGCTTCGATAGAACTCGTCGGGCACGTGTCTGGCGTGCCACTTCTTCTGCTCGCTGGCGAGCCACAACAAGTTGGGCGAAGTCGATCTTGGGGTCCACATGTTGGAACGTGCGCACATCCTCATCGGTGATGTTGTAGTTCCTGCCATAGGCCCACTGGAACGCGGAGAAGCCAGCAGTGTACTCGGTAGAGTTCAGCGCGGCGACAGCCAAGTGGAGCGTCACCTCAAGATCCTGATCCATGTTCTCAAGGTAGATGGCTGAAGCTGTAGATTTGACATCTTGCACTGAGGCCTCCACTGCTCCATGCGCCCAGCTCTCTTTCTCGGCCGTGTAGTGCAGTCCCACATTGATGGCCGATGCAAAGGCATGCACTTGCTCCGACACGTATGGCTTCGCCGAGTCCAGCACAAGGATTCGCGGTTTTGGGAAGGTCGACAGCCAGCGTTCAGACACGGCCTTGATCAAATCGCTGCCCGACTCGTTCTTCATCTGCAGCAGGTCGTAGATCATGATGGGCTGTATCACTCTCAGTTTTGTAGCCAGGTCTACCATGAGGATGAACTTCACCTTCTTCTTGCTTCCAGGTGGCACCCACTCACCAGCATCGACACCCACAGCTTCCCAGGCTTCGTACTGCTGATGCGTCGCTGCCGGCGGTATCTGGCCCGAACTTGTGCCTCCTTGTTTCAGACTGGCACATGCTGGACAGTGGTATCGCTTGGCCACATCAATCTTCCATTGAGGATGACCAGCTTCTTGCACGATACGTCCCAGGTTCTTGTTGGATGGGTGACCAGCAGATTTGTGGAATTTGGCAACCTTGGCGGTCCATCGTTCGAGCTCTGCCTTGGGCACGGGTCCACCGTCGAGAAGCTTTGGTACTTCATCGCCACGAGATTCTGAGGGATCGCCGCGAGATTCTAGGGGATCGCCACGAGATTCTAGGGGATCGCCACGAGATTCTAGTGGATCGCCATGAGATTCTAGGGGACATAGATTTCCCCCAGTGAGTGGGAACGCCAGAGCTCGTAGATCCTTGAGTTCTTTTGCATCCCAATGTGGAATGGACCGCGTTGTGAAAGCCGAGATGGTGATCCGGTATCCAGTCCAAGCTTGCGTTGCATGCCATTGGTCAGGATCAAAGATCACCACTTGATTCCTTGTGGAAAGCTCGTAGCCGCTCCAAAGCTGCCCACCATGCCATCTACTCACCTTCGGTACTCCAGGTGGGGCTTCACCATGTAGCCAAAGTTCCCCGCCGGCATAGGCACCAACACCAACCAGGATGTTCACGGACTCTCTGAGGTTGTGTACATCACGATGGGGCTGTGTCCTTTGGTTGTAGCCGATCATGATGCTAGTCCAGGTCTGGTTCGGCACTCGGGATCTGAGGAAGGCATTCAGGTAGCGACATGTCCAGGGGTGTTGCCAGGTATGTTTGGTTATCCCATGCAGGCCACCATGTGAGTATGCCCCATACATCTGATATGTGACTCCAGCCTGGCTTCCCCGCGATCTCATCGGTCCACGGCTTGTTTTGGCTCCTTGCATCAGAACCAGAATTGCTTCACATCGTTGGAACGAGAAATCTTGTTCGCCAAGAGCAAGCTTTGCCTCAAACTCCGAGTCCAGCTCAGCCACAGGGTTGGGGATGCGGCTGACAAAGGCGTCTTTTTCATCTTCTTCATCAGAGTCCTGAACACTTTCCTGGGAGAACAGCATTTGAAGATGCCGGCCTGGAACATGTTGCGATTTCCAATGACGTGTGATGGCTTGAACCAACTTCCAAGGATAGTACGCGGACTTCTCGGTCTCCTGGCCTTCGATGACAGCATGAACATGATTCCCAGGACACACCTTCGCCCTGAAGTTCTTGTGGAACAGCTCGTCCGTGGTCTTCACCATCCATTTCTTCCTGAGGAAGGCATCACCGGTCGCATTCTTCATGCCATAGTTACAGCCATCAATTCTGCAGGAAAGCCAGGGAACCCCACGTTGTTCAAGGTCTTGTTGTAGGCCCAGGGAGTGCTTCTTCACGCCATCCAGCACAGGGGTACGGCCATTCGAAGTAGATTTGGACATCTTCAATCTCGTCCACGGTTTCCTTGACGAAGGATCGTACTTCACGAAGGAGCCGTCGTTCTCGACGTCGATACGCCTCCAGCTGCTCCATCTTCTCCGGCGTGTTGTAGTTCACCGTTGTCCAAGCGCACCACTTGGTACATGGCAAGGACAGCCAGATGCGTCGAGGTCGGTGTACTTGACGTAAGGCCCTAAGTCGGCACCATGTCTCCTTCTTGTAGAGGTCGTAACCAGCAGCGAGGTTGATTCGTCTTGGACACAACCCTTGCTCGTGGGCTGCTTCACTCAACCAGCTGTGAGGTGCACAGGCTACTTCCCAAAGACCATCGCGTCCATCCAGGTGCAACCCCATGAGGTGGTTGGCCAGCACAGCCGTCATCAGCGTCGCCATCTTCATCACTTGCTTGCCGGCAAAGAGCGGTATTCACCCCTTACTGGCCGCCCCGCTCCATCTCGTATGCCATTGCCAGATTCTGATCCTCGGTCTCGGATGCCAGTTGCCAGCTTCCCGTCGATGACTCGCCGGTCGTCAGTGGGCTTCCCGAGGTTGTAGCCGGCGTTGGTCGTGTTGTTGCGCGAACTTTCATCCCAGGGTTCTTCACCTCGGAAATGGCCGCCGTGAGCTGCTCCTCCGCATCGATTTTCCGTTGCATCGCACGACATATAGTCGCTGTTGGCTGAAAGTCGCCCATCAGGGGGTGCAGCTCGGTCAGCATCCGCCGGACCATCTCGGGGTTCTTCACCATCGTTGTCGCCCCATGTGACCCGCTCCTTGGCACGTAGGACAACCTCAGGTCGCGCACTGCGCAATGTGTCCATTGGCCGTGAGGGTTCTGCTTGGGGGTGTCCGCCACGTGCCGGTTGTAGCATGGCCACTGCTTTGATGATGCCCGCGGATCTCTCGTGTCGCCCTCCAGAGCTCTCGACGGATCCAGCGGTCGAGCTTTGGCCTTTGGGGTCTTCTCCTTGATGCTGGCCACCACAATCTTCTCCTGCTCGGGCGCCAGCTGCCGAGGGGCATATGCCGCCATCAGGCACAGAACGAAAAGAGGAAGTTGTCGAGGATGGGGTTGCTACTGCAGCACCACACATTGAAGCCGACGTGGCTGTTGGTGCAGCAGGTTGCGCAAGCTGGCATGCATGCGCATGTTCATACATACTCCACATCCTATTCCTGGCAGCTTGCAACTCTTGCTCATCGAGTTCCTTGTCCCTGCACGTCATGCTCATCCACAGCGTCCCTAGCTCCAGAAACTGATGTTCAACATGAGCATGACCACGGCTTGCTTGGGGGCGTACAAGTACTTGGGCATGTCCATCTAGATTTCGCTGGCCATTGGTTAGGTACTCCACAATGTCAAGGGTGTAGTGGCCTTTGGGGCTGACTTGGAGTTGATATATCTCAGGTTTGGGCTCCTTGGTGTTCATGGCAAGGCCTGTCGCAAAGTCTATCATCATTCCAACACCCTTTCGTCCAAGGTAATCCATGCCAACCAAGACAGGCACGAGGGCTTGCTTATCGAGTTGAGCTTGGTAATACTCGGCAGGATTGGGAAGGGTGTACAAGGAAAAGTGCCGGGGGCTACCACTAACATCACTTGTGAGATGTACTCTGCATAGTGCACGTCCCCACTTCCCATTGCCAAACCTGAAATACGGGCGCGAGGACTGGTCAAGTTCGATGCGGGCTCCCTTGTCCTGAGTGAGAACAGCTGCTATCAAATCCTTGACTACCGCCTCAGGTGCCGCGGATGCCGTGGCGCCACAATCGATCATGCCCTGCTGGGGACTCAAGGGCGTAGTGGTTGCCGACGCCATCTCCATCACATCCGTCAACTCCAGTCCTCCCAGGAAGAGGTCTTGTGCGTAGGCATTCACGGTTCTCAGGCCACTCTCCTTGTTCTTGCCCTTGCTCTTCCCTTTCCAAATCGCCTGTCCTTCCAGCCACATGCCCTTCTTGGACTTGCCCTTCGCCTTTCCTTTCCCCTTGCCGATGTAGTAGCCGTTGAAGTCGTCGGCGCTCATGTGGTAGCCGTACTTGGACTTGCTCTTGCCCTTGCTGGGGTGACGGCGGTCAGGGCACTCGCGCATGAAGTGGTTGCCGCCACAGATGTAGCATCGCCCCGAACCACCCATCTGTGCCGTGGCCCCAAAGCCTCTGTCCTTCCGCAAGGCCTGGGTCGCCTTCTGGGCATCGCTCCACGTCCTTTGTGCTTCCAGGGCCAATGCTTCCGCCATCTTCTCCGCCTTCTGTAGCTCCTGGAGCTTTTCATCGACCACGCCTCCATCATCAGGATGTTCGTTTGCTGCCGCCTGGTAGTTCTCGTGGTACTGGTAGTCGTCGGTCCACCAGTCGTTCTCGCCCTGGGCATAGTAGCCGTCCATCCACCAGCCATCATCGTCGTCCCACCAATCTTGGTAGTAGGCCTCGTGGTCCTGGTCGTCGTACTCCGCAAAGTGGGCTGAGTAGCCACCACCACCATGATGGCCGCCACCACGCTGCCCAAGCAGCTGCTCATCCCACAAGCTTTGCAAGGCCGATGCCGCAACTTCGTAGTCCAGGCTGTTCTTCGTCGAGCTGAGGATGTCACGCTTCTCCTCGGCACTCAGCCCGGCGGCTTGCAGTAGCCTCCATCCACGAAGCACGCCCATGATGAACGAGTCCGCCACCGACAGCTCGTCGATGGGTTCCTGGACAACCGGTGTCTCAGATGGCACTGGCGTTGAAACTCGCTGTGAACCATCTCGTCGACTGGGCGATGAACCTGTGGCCGCTCGCTGTTGCGGGGTACGAGGGTCTTCACGATCTCGGTCGGTTTCACGTCCTTCATCCGCTGCACGCTCACCTTCGGGTGGATCGATGTCTTCGGCGGGTTCTCCGCGCTGGTCCTGGTCATAGTCCTCCTCGCCATTCCACTCATCATACCACCAGCCCCACTGTTCTCCGCCGCCATCATCCACCGGTGGCAGGCCAAAGTCTCTCTTCTCTTGGGAGATCCCTAGCTTCTCCTCATGCAAGCGGATGATCGCCTCCGTGAACTCTTCATGGACCAAAGTCTCCCGTACCAGGAAGTTGCCAATCGATTCGTTTTGGCCTCGGCGGAACGCAAAGTACTGCTGGCAGATCGCCGCAGCATTTGGCAACGTCTTCCTCACCAAGGGACTCGCTGCCAGCCGTTGCAAAAAGGCATGGATGCCGCCCGCGTGGTCAAAGGCCGTCTTGCTCCAGCTCATCGCCAGCAAGCGTGCTGGACCAGACAACCGGCTCAAGAGCTTCGGCGCGCACTGCCTTCGTTTGTGCACTGGAGTGGCTTGCACAAACCAAGCAACTTCACGGGTGTAGCGCCGCCACGAGCGTGCACTCCCGTCCCAGGCAGGCACTGCATGATCACGATCTGACATCTTGTCCTCCTTCTGGAAAATTGTAAAGCAAAACGGAAAACACGGAGAAAACTGCCGTGGAGGGGCAGGCGGACAATGGCCGGGTAGATGTGGACAATCTTCACCTCGATGGCCAAGTCCTAGCACGGCTGTCCACAAAGCCGAAAGCGCCACCAGCAAAACTTGCTTCGGTAGCGTCGTGGTCCTGGAGCGTGACTGCTCCGCTACCAATGCAGCGGGTGCTGCAATGGTAGGGGCGTATCGGGCTCAACAGGGTCTCCACACTTCAGTGCACCAAGAGCTCCACGCTCTCACACCTTTTCCAACGAGCACGCAAGCTCGGTCCGATGGCTCAGTGGCAAAGTCAGGTAGCTACGAGGGGCCCCTCAAGCCACTGGCAGCATATGGAGATGGGGTATGCATCTGATTGAAGCTATACATGTTGCAGTTTCTTCTTCATTGTCTTCTCCCGCGTGTTGTGAGTTGGGTTGTCCAGTTGAGCACTGAACTTCAGTAAGGGGGTCCCACGTACGTTGGACATTGAAAGGTTGGCAGGCTGTGGGAGAGCCACCGCCACCAATAGAGTGTTCGGAATTATCTTCAATCCCCGCTGCCCAAGATCAGCCGCCTTGGACGAGAATCTGTAGCAGATCTTCCTCGATTTGCCTTCGGCCCCAACTGGGACAAGGATCGCCAGCGTGGAGACATCCGAAGCCCTTGCATGGAATCTTGCAGACTGCTTGGACGGCATGCTGTCATGCACAGCACATGGTCACAGGACTACTAGACTACTATGCTACTATGCTACTATACTACTATGCTACTATACTACTATACTACTATACTACTATACTACTATACTACTATACTACTATACTACTATACTACTATACTACTATACTACTATACTACTATACTACTATACTACTATACTACTATACTACTATACTACTATACTACTATACTACTATACTACTATACATCAGGACATCATTGAGTGGGTGGCGCTTTGGGGAACTGGCCTGGTGTGCTACCTGGCGACCTGGTGGCAGAATCATGAGCTAGACACGGCCAGCACTGTTCTTAGCAAACTGCAATCCATGGCAGTCAGATTTTTGATAACCGCCACCCTGCAAACCCCAAAAACCTTAAAAAGCCGAACCTTTAACAAATTGGGGGGACCTTTAGGACCAGTCCTTTGCCCAGGCCGATACCCAATTCTGGTTCTGCCTGGGCTGCTCGGTGTTGGGCTTGCTCCTGGCCTTTCACCAGCGTGGCTGGCGCCTCTCGGCTCTGTGCAAAAGCGCTGGAGCAGGAGATAAACCCTAAACCCTAAACCCTCAACCCTAGGGGTCTCCGAAATATTACGGGGGGTTCCTGATTGTCGTCCTTACTATAAGGAAATCCTACCGGGGGTCTATACTAGGGATCCCTCCTTATTCTGTCTAAGGGAATCCTACGCTTTGGGGGGTCGACACTGGGGATCCCTTATTTTCGTAAACCTCCCATTTAGGCCCATGTCTCGCCCTGGAGGTCTGCGATCCCGGCCACTGGTCCTAAACCCTAAACCCTAAACCCTAAACCCTAAACCCTAAACCCTAAACCCTAAACCCTAAACCCTAAACCCTAAACCCTAAGCCCTAAGCCCTAAGCCCTAAACCCTAAACCCTAAACCCTATACCCCCAGGCGTTCACCAGCTCCTGACGGAGGATGCCTTGTCTGCCGTCCCGCAGCGCTTCGCGGAGCGAGCGGCTTGGAGTGTTTTTTTTGGGTGGGGTTTAGGGTTTTAGGGTTCAGGGTTTAGGGTTTAGGGCAAGTTTAGGGTTTTGGGTTTGTTTCTGGATCCTAGAATTGGTTCCTTTTTGGGGGACCCTTCTGTAAGGCCTCCTTCGGCAAAGACGGGTCCTAAACCCTAAATCCTAAACCCTAAGCCCTAAACCCTAAACCCAAGGCAGGTTCCGATGTTCGCCTCTAAGACGCGCCAAGCCTGAGGTCCTTCTCGAAGCGCCGGAGGGACGGCAGCATCGAGCTCGACTCTGTGAGGCTTGGGCTTGGCATTTTTTTTTTTTGGGGGGGGGGGGGGATTTTGGGGGGACTTTTGGGTTTTTTTGGGATTTCTGGGATTTTGGGGATTTTTGGGGGGGATTTTTTGGGGCGATTTTTGGGGGGTTTTTTAGGGGGATTTTGGGGTTTAGGGTTTAGGACTTAGATGCGGGGGATGCAATACTCCACCGGCCTCAAGAGGGTCATGCGCTCTTCCAAAAGAGCCCATGCTCTCAGTCTGCGGCGGGGTAGGAGCCCGGGACCCTAAACCCAAAACCCTAAACCCTAAACCCTAAACCCTAAACCCTAAACCGGCAGATCCCCGAACCGCCCCGGGTTGTCAAGAAGATGCCTGCTGCAAACGGAGGTGCATCGCAACAGGTGCCTTCCATGCCCCCACCTGGTTCTCCGGAGGGGCCTCAATCGTGTAAACATGCAGAAGAACCCAGCGACGGTTCTTAGTAAGGAAATTCAGACCATATCGGGTACCTGAATTTCCCAATTCCCTACCTATAAACTAGGAAGAGGAGGGAATCCTACAACAAAAAAAAAGTCCTGAGAGCTCCGAGAAAGTCCCCCCAGAGACGCCATTTCGCTGCTCAGGGCTCCGTGCCGCCTCCCCGTGCCACTGCCAAGTCCCAGTGGTTTCAGAAGTTCTTTCCCGACCTCTGGGCCGGCGGCCCAGATGTCTGCAGGCTGTTTTTTGGGGTTTAGGGTTTTTCGGGTTTCAGGTTCTTTAGGTTTTGGGGTTGAGGATTTAGGATTTGGGGGGGATGGGGAGTATGTTTGCGTAGGTTGATGTTCTTCGGGGTAGGTTCCAGGCTCTCGGATTCTGCTCTGGGATTGAGACGGGTACGTCGCTGTAACTTTGCCAGGTGGTGTTGGTTCTGCCGCTTCAAGCATCAGGCTAGTTGTCGATACCAGCTGGATGTTTGCGAATCTTCCACACCTGTCCAAGCCCTCTCTGTAGCCACAAGGACCGGATCATTGACTACATGCGCTACGAAGACAAGTTGGATGACTTCATTATCGGCAGCTTGGTGCGCACAATCGCAAAAGGACAAGTGCAGCAGCTTTGGTGCCGGGCCTGTCCACCTCGTATGTGGCTCAGGACAGATGAAGTTCACGGTTGTGGGCGAAGGTCCGACCGTCTCGTGGGAATCTTGCCAGACCTGGACTCCCTGACTGAGCCAAGCTCGCTTAACCAGCTCCTACGCGGTCAGTTCTCTGTGACACCACGTACACGCCTCGGTCGAGGAGAAGACGCCGGAGAGCAAACCGTAAGCCTAAAACCTTGAATCTAAGATAATCTAGGCTCACTGGAGGACCCCAGAAGCCCTGTTACCTTGATCAGCAGTTCAGGCTTGCAGTGTCATCAGGCTGTGCAAAACCTTCGGTGCACTTGTTGTCTGTGCTCTTGTGCCAAGTGAAGCGTGGGCAGGGGGGTGTTCGTCGGCTTGTTTCCAAGTGAAGCTTGGGTAGGGTGGTGGGAGTTGCCAAGAAGCCACCGTGTGTTTTCTGTCAAGGGGGTTCGTAAGCCAAAACCACTTTCCACAATTATTGCACCACCCTCTGTAGACCGTCTCAGCTGGCCCCCTCGGAATCGGCTGGCAGCTCCCAACCAAAGGGAGGAAGGGGCGGGCGTGGTGCGTTGTGGGGAAAGGAGACCAGATCCTCGTCTGCTTGCTCCAGACTGTGGAGTCTTTCTTCATGTAGGTCTTATTGGTATGCAGAGGCTGCATGCGGCTGGAAATACTCTGAAAGAGTCGAGCCAGCATGAACATCGGCCATTTCGAGATAGTCAGATTCAGCATGCATGCTCAGGAAAGCGTCCACAGGCCGGGCCGATGCAAGCCAGTAATGAATGCCAGCAGTGCACGGCCACCTCAGCCAAGGAAGCATGTGTCGGTGTTCATGAAGTTTTCCCAATGCATTGCTTCTCCTCGGATTGAGAAAGGAGGTTGAAGGTTTGGATTCTGACAGATTTTCACACTTCCGAGCTGCCCCTCTTCCTTACTGTGCCGGCACACCCAAGCTGCCGAACTATTGACTGGTAACTACAAACTTTCAATGCAAGCTACCGCCAGTGTTGCTGCTGTCGTGTTGTCATGGCATGCACAGTAGGGTAGGCAAGGCGGCAAGAGCAGAGCTTCGAAACCTTGCTTGAGTGGCTTTCTCAAGGATGACCAAGATGCTCTTTGGTGGGATCAGGGATTCGGGTGCAGGATGAATTCTTACAAAGCCGTGTTGGGATGGTACGGCTCAAGTGCGCAATTCTGCTCCTCTGGCCCTCTGGCCCGTATGCACGGTCAGGCCGTTGAAGAGGCGGCAGCGCTTCTCACCACCACCGATCTTCGATGTCATGAACTTTGGTCAAAGGCTGGGCGCGCTCTTCATGTGGACTTGGGAAGCCTGTCTAAGTAGGCCACCCCTGTGCCTGGCGCATTCGGTGGAATAACTCAGCCCATCAGAAGCCAGCCGAACTCATGGCGGTTTGTTGGACGGTGGTCTTTTCCGGTTTCGTCTTCTGTGCCCAAGCTTTCAAGAAACATGCTTCCTGACTGACTGGCTGCCCTGAATGGAGGAGTCTGGAGCGAGATCTTGGCATCTCCGGCCGCAAGCAGTTCCACAGGGGCTCCCATCAGCAGACCTTGTTAAACCCTGAGTTCAACCCTGCCTAAACCCTAAACCCCACCCCCCAAACCCTGAAGCCTAATCAAACCCAAAAACCCACCCTGCTGTAAGCCCTAAGCCCTATAACCTATAGCCCTAAACTTTAAGCCCTATAGCCCTAAACTTTAAACCCTAAAACCCAGGCGTTCTGCCAACAGACACGTGGCCGTGGAGCACGGAGGTGCCACAGCTTTCAATTCTTCTTCTTCTTATTATTATTAGTATTATATTATTATTATTATTATTATTATTTTAATATTGTCATCATTTCTTGTTCGTATTTTCTGAATATATATATATATATACATATATATATATATATGCATATATACATATATCTATATATATATATATTTATATTTATATGTATATATATATATATATATATATATACATATGTGTGTATATGTATATACATATATAGATATTTGCAAGTTTCATCCGCTTCTTTCTCTCTGCGAGATTTTTCCTGCAAGGCAACCGTAGTGAAACCACCCGAACCTATGCACATAATTTGTATAGGATATTTTATACTATACCATGAAAATTCAAAATGTGCAATATGAAATTTGGAATAATGTACAAGATGCAATATCTAGTATGTAGTATATAGTATACAATTTAGAAAATTGTATACTTATATTCTGTAGAA
Organism: Symbiodinium natans; assembly: GCA_905221605.1. Classification (NCBI taxonomy): domain Eukaryota; class Dinophyceae; order Suessiales; family Symbiodiniaceae; genus Symbiodinium; species Symbiodinium natans. The sequence continues at coordinate 102,128 of CAJNDS010000176.1, forward strand.
CATACAATATATAGCTGCCAAAATATCCTTCAGAGCACCTGCGCAGGTCCAGTGGCGACTCAATGCCTTCGCACGCCCCATGCCAGGGTTTAGGGTTTAGGGTTTAGGGTTTAGGGTTTAGGGTTTAGGGTTTAGGGTTTAGGGTTTAGGGTTTAGGGTTTAGGGTTTAGGGCAATGGGAGGCCACCTTTTTGTGGGCTGCCAGCAAGATGACAACATAAGAAACATACAATAACAACAGCATAGTATGACAATAATACACTATACAGTAAGAATCTAAGAATCTATCATATAATATGTGCCAATGTAATATAGTAAAATATGCTATTATTCTAATAATATAACAACAGAACAGATTTTCCTAGTCTTCCAGGAGTGATGTTGCGGACGTGCGCTTCGACTGTTCTGCGATTTTCCCCCCAATCCCTTCCCATGTCTTCTGGCTCCCTTGACTAAGGCAACCTGGCATCTGGGGACTTGCCCCGACCCTTCATGACGCCTTACATCCCAGGGCTCACGGTCGGCACCTCGGGTGATGTGTGCCCCTTTTCTGGTGACCTTAAAGCCGAGCCTTGCGGGAGAGAGGTGCTGATCCCTCACTATGGCGAGCAGATTCTTCTGACCAAAAAGGCCGGAGACTGAGAAGCGCCTTAGGTGGTGGCACCGTGCGTTTTGTGCGGCGAAGAAGATTCGAGCCAAGGACCTCCATCCCGACTTCGCTCCGCGGGAGGCCTTGTGGCTGTTGGGTTTAGGGTCCAGGGGCTGAAAAGTTTGGCCAGACCGGGAGGACCTCAAGAAAATCGGCTGCGCCCTCATCGCCATTTCTTTGTGTTTGCTTTTGGCCTTCTTCGGCCCCGCATGGCTGCACGTTTTCTGGTTTGGGACTTCTGGGACATGATGTGGTCTGGAGAAGCTTTCTACCAAAAGGGCGGGGTTGGATCCAACATGTTGCTTGGCAGCTTTCGCGGTAAAAGGTTCTGGAGGTCTTTGACAGCTCACTGGCCACGGCAGGCACGGATGATGGGGAGGCGCTCCAGCCAGCTGGAGTTTACCACCACCAACTCTGGGGAGGAGGTGCCGCTGATCTCATGGCTCGAGAAGAGGTGCGGTGCAGCCAAAGATCGCCCCGAAACCCAACCCTGCACAGGGAGAACTTTGCATCCACCACGTTTTCCATGCTTTCACACGCGCCACAGCGCCTTATGACCGCTGAAGGTATCACGATGACTTTCTGGCCTTTACGTCTCGAACGAAGGGTTCAGACAGTACGTGGCCTGATGCGGGAAGTCGGTGGCCTCGTGCCTGCATCCCCAGTGCATGTGCTGCATGTGTTCCGCCTCTACCCCGGTTTGACATGTCTGGCCCGACGTCTTGGTGAAGCTCCCATGAAGAGCGGGCCGGTCCCACAGAGCAGCAAAAGCCAGCGAGCCAACCGCAAGCCAAATTTGCCCAAGAAAGGGGTCGGAAAATTTACTCGTGGTATCCCCTTATGGTCCCTTTATAAGTATACCATCATCACCCCCAAGACCCCATTCTAATTATTCAGGCTCCTAGATCACACACCCAGCAAGGGACCAGTACACGGACGAGGGCCACTGGACGAAACTCTGCGGTTGGGCTTCCATGCGATCACAGACCCTCTGGCGCACCGTGGTGGGTCTCATGCGGCTCGGACCTCTCGTTTGTTGCAAGTTGTTGGGCGTATGGATTCAGCTTGCCAAAGCAACCGTAGTAGGGAGAGGCCTTCCAACAGTACGTGCAGTCCCTTTGCAGTGCTCACTAAGCACTTGCCACCTGGCAATATTATTCACTCGTTCTAGTTGCAGTGTTCAGCTACATCAACTCTCTGCTGTTCACGGGGTCACGATGGCTGTTCTTTCTATGACAAACACTATGACTGTCACTATTCTTTTTTCTACTCGTTTTGCTTTCACTGTGCCAGGTCAACTTTTACCATGGGAACCACTCTGACTGTTGCTGTTGCCAGCTATGGTTACTATTACGCATATGACTTCTAGGACCACCCTAGACCCTGCATCCCTTGTATGCTGCTTGTGCGCTGCTCCCCTGTTCGCCCAGGTACTACCTCCCTGCACTCGAGTGCTTCCACCAGATGGTCGAGGAGAAGAACCGGGACTCTGCCATGAAATGGGACCCGAGCGAGGCGCGGAGCTTCAAGATCGATGGCCACTGCATGTCGAAGCATGGCAGTTCATCCCTCTATCTTGGTCAGGGAAGAGCTTGTCTTGCGTACACTCATCCATCTATCTGTCTGATGCCCTTCAAAAGCCTTATTTAAATTCCGTCAGCTCTGAGGGCATCACTGGTTTGCTCGTGCTTGCGTTCCGGCACCCGTAAGAGAACAGCTCTGCAGCTTCGCTGGTCCAGGTCTTCACCTGCATGGTGTCGATGCAGATGTATGCCTTCTTTGAGGAGCCGAAACCCTAAACCCTAAACCCTGCACCCTGCACCCTGAACCCTAAACCCTAAACCATCCACCTTGCCATGCCAAGCTCAGTTTGCCCGGCTGCAGCAGAGGCTGCCAAAGTCTTCTTTGGGCTTCGTGGTGGAGTGGGAAGGGGATACCAATGAGCTTCACTCAAGAGCTTCACAACTGACGCATACCTACGCCGTATAGTGTTGGCCATGCAGGAGATTCAGTATTTGCACACCGAGAAGCTGCTGGAAAAGTTTCCCAGGACCCCGCAAGGGCCATGAAGACACGTCTTCGCTGCTGTTGAAGCATCTGAAGAATCTAGTGTCTAGCTAAAGTGAGTTGCAAGCTTCTTGCACGTGCGCCGGATCGTGACAGGCAAGACTTCACAGCTCTTTCGAACCTGCATAGCCTCCACTGATCCTGTTGCAGAGACAGGACTACACAGTGTCCCAAGAATCCCACGTTGCACAGGAGCTTCCAGATAGCCTTCATTGACCATGCGCTCAAAGGTGATCGCGCGGGGGTGGACAATGTTCACCCGAAACAAGAGCGACGTTGCTTGGCGAAGTTTGCGCTGCTTGCGCCCCATACATTCTGAGACCCAATCACAGAGTTGGGAGTCATAGGCTTTTCCCGCCTGAGGCAGTCGCAATCAGTGGTTGCTGGGTCCACTTTGTTTTGTGTCATGCGCGTCTTGCGACTGTGTTCCGGATTCTAAGGTCTGTCCTTGTCATTCAATCGAACAGGTGAGATTTTCCGGTAGCTCTTGGACCAGCTTGCTGTGCACCATATAACCCTGAAGGCTACTACAGCTGCCTCATTGACGCGAACTGTGAACACGAGGCGCTGGGCTGAAGAACGTTTGTGTTCCTGTCTGAAATACACTAAATATCCCTTAGCCCCAGAGTCTGAAAATCCTAAAACCGATAAAACCTATAAACCCTATAAACCCTATAAACCCTATAAACCCTAAACCCTAAACCCTAAACCCTAAACCCTCAACAACTGTGCCTTCTAGCCAGGTCGACAACCCTCAGCGCCGGAAGCCGCGATTGAAGATCGAGCTCCCGGGTGCCTTGAGCGCCAGGGTTTGGGGTTTAGGGTTTAGGGTTTAGGGTTTAGGGTTTAGGGGTACAGAATACTCAGCAGGACAGAACGGAGACCCCTAGCATGATAAAACTGAGGAGAAGGAGCAGAGCCAGCTGTACCAGCAGTGGCAGCAGGAAACCGTAGGAATCGAAGGAACCGGAGAGGGAATATGAGTAAGTAACTTGGGCTTCCAGAGATTCGGTTGTAATGGGAACGGTTTAGGGTTTAGGGTTTAGAGTTTAGGGTTTAGGGTTTAGGGTGACTTTGAGCACGACATTCTGGGCTCAGGAGAAGGAGGTTTTTTGTTTACTTGTGAGCTCATCCTCCTGAAACCCCTAGACTAAACCCAACCACCTGAACCCAGAGCTCCAGCTGACCAGAGACATCATTTGCATGTGTGTATGTATATATATATATACACATACATATATATATATATATATATACATTTTTTTTGTTTTTTTAATTTCTCTCTCTCTCTCTGTCTATATATGTTTCTATCTCTATATATGTATATATCCGGACGTACGCATCGGTACCTTCAGGGGCACCACGCCAAGCCCAGTGAAGTTTCCGAGGCTTCCCAATCCTTGGAGATGGCAAGGGCGACAACCAGAACCATGCGCGGCTGATCTGCAACATAGCTTAGGGTTTATTGAACTTATTAAGGGTTCAGGTCCGGGGAAGTTTCGAGGAGTTTCGAGGAGTTTCGAGGAGACTTCCTTCAGAAGGCCCAAAATTGGCTTCAGAGGCCCAAAATTGGCTTCAGAGGCACAAATTGGCTTCAGAAGGCCCAAAATTGGCTTCAGAAGGCCCAAAATTGGCTTCAGAAGCCAAAATTGGTGACAGAGGCTGGTTTGGCCTCAGAGGGCCAAAATTGGCTTCAGAAGGCCAAAATTGGCTTGAAAAGGCATCAGAGGCCCAAATTGGCTTCAGAAGGCACAAAATTGGCTTCAGATGGCTTCAGAAAGAAGGAGGCCCAAATTGGCTTTGGAAGGCACAAAATTGGCTTCAGAAAGCCAAAATTCCAAGTTGACTTCAAAAGGCTTACTCAAACTTGGCTTCAGAAGGCCCAAATTAGCTTCAGAAGGCCAAAATTGGCTCCAGAAGGCCAAAATTGGCTTCAAGCCAAAATTGGCGTCAGAAGGCCCAAATTGGTTTCAAGGCCAAAATTGGCCAAAATTGGCTTCAGAAGGCCAAAATTCCAAACTGACTTCAGCAGACCAAAATTGGCTTCAGCAGGCCAAAATTTGCCTCAGAAGGCCCAAATTGGTTTCAAGACGAAAATGGGCTCGAGAAGGCCCAAATTGGCTTCAGAAGGCTCAAAATTTGTTTTGAGAAGGCCAAATTAGTTTCAGAACGCATAAAATTTAAGAGCCTCCGGCTCAAGCCGCCGACCCCGCTGGAGCATAGTTGAAAGGTTTAAGCTTGATTTGCTTGAGCCTCTGTGAAACGTTGGGGGGGGGGGGGTAGGGGGTAGCACCAGGACCCAAACAGGGAGGGCAATTCAAGCCCAACAACCGAGAGAGGGGGTAGGGGGGGGTGGGGGGGGGTAGGCGGGGGGGTACGGGGGGGGGTCGGGGGGGGTAGGGGGGGGTGGGGGTCCTGTGCGAAACCGCCTATGGTCTGTGAGTTTATGCGGTGTGGGTGGCCTGCCCTCCATGGAAAAGCTGCCCGGGTACCCCCCCTTACCCCCCCCCCCACCCGCGTTCTGGGGGGGTAAGGAGGGAAAGAGGGAGGTTTTTACCTCCTTTTCCCATCCAACACGCCGCCAAGCTCGGCGGATTGGCTTCAGAAGGCCACAAGTTTGGCTTCTCAAGGCGCAAAATTGGTTTCAGAAGGCCAAACTTGGCTTCAGAGGCCCAGATTGGCTTCAGAGGGCTTCAGAAGGCCAAAATTGGTTTCAAGCCCAAATTGGCTTCGGAAGGGCCCAAAATTGGCTTCAGAAGGCAGGCTTCCCAAATTCAGAAGGCCAAATTGGTTGAGAGGCCCAAATTGGTTTCAGATGGATTCAGAAGGCCAAAATTGGTTTCAGGCCCAAACTGGCTTCAGAAGGCCCAAATTGGCTTCAGAACGCACAAAATTGGCTTCAGAAGGCCAAAATTGGCTTCAGGCCCAAATTGGCTTTGGAAGGCCCAAAATCGGCTTCAGAAGGAAAAATTCCAAATTGACTGCAGAAGGCTTAAACTTGGCCAAATTGGCTTCAGAAGGCCAAAATTGGCAATTGGCCTCAGAAGGCCCAAATTGGTTCCACAAGGCCCACAGCAAAGAGCGCAAAAGGCACCGGGTGGCTTTGCCCAGGACTTGAGAAGCTTCAAACAGCTCCAAAGTGCTGAAATGTTCAATTTTCTTAAACCTCCTGCACAAAGCCCAACAGTCTTCTTTGTTCGATTTACTTAAAAACCTCCTCGCCCACGCAGGCACAAAGCAACTGACGACAAACCCAAACAAAAAGAAGCCGGCAACTTTGCACCGCACCAGCAAAAGCGGCCTTCCAAGAAAAGGAAGGAATAAGTTCAAGTTTACACATTGGCTTGAGGGTTTAGGGTTTAGGGTTTAGGGTTTAGGGTTTAGGGTTTAGGGTTTAGGGTTTAGGGTTTAGGGTTTAGGGTTTAGGGTTCAGGTTTTTGAGACAAGTGGGCAGTGGTTGCTTCCGCCAGCACAATCGAGCGCTGCGAGGATCATCTTCACGCGTGGGTCGATCATCCAGGCCCCCGTCATGCCATACTTCCGAACTAAAAACCCCTCTCGGGTTTAGGGTTTAGGGTTTAGGGTTTAGGGTTTAGGGTTTAGGGTTTAGGGTTTAGGGTTTAGGGTTAGATGCTTCTGCGAATTCTTTCTATCGTTTGGGGGGTCGCCCTTATATTAAGTAACAGACAGCCCGTAGTAGGGATTCTAGTACCCACATAAGGGGGAACCATCCCCATCTATTATGGTAACCACTCTGCTTGTCATTCGGTCGTGTCTCGAAATACCGTGAAAGGCCATTGATGCCAACCAGGGCGGATACTTCGAGCAGATGCTGCTGTGCACTCCCCAGCATGCTTCAGTCCGAGCCCAGAGCCTAGACCTCTCCGAACCCTAAACCCTAAACCCTAAACCCTAAACCCTAAACCCTAAACCCTAAACCCTAAACCCTTTGGGATCAGCTGTTTCCGAGGCTTCCCTGTGCGCTGGGGGAGTTCCGAAAACGTGACCGCAAAATGGGAGGCCAAGCCGCTGAAATAGCTCCCCTGCAAGAAGCCGCCAACCTCCGAAACCTGAACCCCCCTAAACCCTAAAGCCTAAACCCTAAACCCTAAACCCTAATGCCTTAACCCTAAACCCGAGTTACCCTAGTAAGGACCCTAAACTCTAGCTTTCCCAATACAGACCCTTAAACCCTAGTTGCCCTAGCACAGACCCTAAATTTTTAGTTGCTCTAGTACAGACCCTCAACCCTAGTTACCCTAGTAAAGACCCAAAACCCAAAACCCTAAACCCTCCCAAACCCTAAACCCTCCCAAACCCTAAACCCTCCCAAACCCTATAAACCCTAAACCCTCAAACCCTCAAACCATCTCAGACCCTCAATCGCCCGCAGGCCTCGAGCCGCGAATCGTGGGCTTTGCAGAGCATATCACCAGCCGCTCGGGGTGAAACTTGTAGGCTTTGTAGGGCGTAGAGGGTTTGTGGGTTTCTAGAGGGTTTATAAAGGGTTTATTGGGTTTATAGAGGGTTCTGTGTTTCTGGGTTTATAGAGGGCTTGTAGGGTTCACGGGGTCGTGTAGGGGTTCGCAGTCACTTTTGGGCCCACAGGGCTTCCAGGGTTGACAGGGCGTCGAGGGTTCACAGGGTTTGGGAGGGGGTTTCATCATAGTGGCGAGGCTCTGGCTCACGGACTTGGCAGAAGGAGTCGAGATTTGGACATCCCGTCGGCCATATCCGCTCTGCGTCAATGTAGCGTTTTCGATGTTGGGGTCTTTCTTTTCTTCTCAAACAATGAAGTGTCATGGATCCTGGGAAATTCTTTCTGGACCCGGAATCAACTCATTGACACCTCGTTGACACAACCTGCAACAATTGAGCTCACCCTCCCTCAGTCGAATATTCTTCAGCAGCCATCCAGCGATAGACGTCACCAAGGCGACATTGGCTCGCTTGGCGACTTTGCTGCTGGTGCCGAGACAGCCTTCGGGACTGTTCTTCAGCGGTCATATGTGCCTTGGGTGATGACTTCGGATGTAACCGTGCGAATTCTAAGCCATCCAGACTCTAGACCTGGCATGAAAAGCTGCGATGGCAAGCACGCAGTTCCGACTTCAGGCGCTCCTGGGGGCGCGGATGCATTATGGACACCCTGATGCTTGGCCAGGAATTCAGATGCATGGAGGCGGAAGGTCCTGGGTTTCGAGCCTTAGGGCTTCTGGCAATGCTATGCCGGTATTGGGTATGGTGCAGCAGCAGCAGCAGCATCATCATCATCACACCATTGCGCTCTGCCTTTTCCTTGCTTTACACTGTGCGCTTTTTGGTTGAAGAAGGGTTTTTTTGGTACACATGGGTTCATGAGTCTGAGTGTGGCTTGCTGTCTCGATTCAAGTGTTGCTCTGCGCTCTCTGCCCGCCGCTCTCCCTCGACGCACCTTAAATGCTTCAAGCAGCTTGAGGACATGATGAACAAAGAGGTCATGATCCAGCAGGGCGGCATCTCGAAAGCTACGAAGACAGTAAACTTGTCCGAGGACAGTGCAAGATTCTGGATTACTGGTGAGGTTCGAGTTGAAGATACTGTTTTTTTCGCTGCAGGCTGCTCATGGGTCCGCATTGAACAAGTTATTGTACATCAACAGCAACATGCCCAATGTGCAGTCGCCCCAGCGACGCGTCTTGTGTGAAAATTGTCACGCGCTCGTCATGGCAGGACATCTTTGCAGGGATGGACCTCACACTGCGAGGCAATGGACGCAACATTGTCCACCGCGAGCGTCTTGGCAGAATGCGCGTCTTTGTGAAGCAGACCTGTCTGGGCTGGACTGTGTCTCTCAGGGATGCTTTGCAGTTTGCTGGTTGGAGAAGTCGACGTTCTTGCAAAATTTTTTGCCACCACAGGTACCTGCATGTGGCCAAAGGCAGAGACCTGGGCTTCAACACAGCGCCTGAGCTGAAGCATGAGACTGCAGGTGCCGCGTTCTTGCCCTACAGTAGCAGCACCGCTTCGAAGCTGTTCTGAGATCCTCACCTTCTTTTCCAAACTCTCGGCTGGCACGGGCGAGCAGATGTTGACGCGGCAGATGGCACGGCTGGGGAACGAGCTGGCCCTGAACTCAGCAATAGGTCTGTGAGACAGTTTGCTTTTTGCCCTAAGCCCTAAACCCTAAACCCTAAACCATCGACAGCAGCTCAGTGGCTCGATGCGACAACGACAGTCCAGCTGCACAGTGCGTGGCGGACTGCTAGCCTAGCTGCACCTCACGACTTTTCATATGGGTTTCAGGGTAAGATAACGGGGGCCCTTGAAAGGGAACCCCTTCTTGACCCTCTTCTGGCTCTCTTAAGCAGGGACCTTATTCAGAGGGTCTCTTTCCCCAAGGGTCCCCCTAATCCTATCCCCTAAGGACTTGCCCGAGTTCCTGACGCAACTCGCCAGCATGAAGAGAGAGAGGGGAGGGAGAGAGAGAGAGAGAGAGAGAGAGCTTCAGAGGGAAAGTAGGAGACATTAGGAGACCAGCCACACTGCGCAGCAACATGCGGGCCGTGGCTTTATGCAGGGAGCAGGAGCGGCATCCACAAGTAGTTTGCTTTGTATCAGGGGCAGCTCTGCAAAGCAAAGTGATTTTGTCAAGCAGCCCTTGCTGGTGAAGAACATGTCAATCGCGACTCCTGCATGGGTTAAAAACCTGACATCCCTCGTGATGAATCATGGACGATGGCACAAAGCGCATGTGCCCACTACAGCCGTCATCAACGTCCACAAGAACCGCCGGCCCACCCACCTAGACTTGTCGTCGCTTTTGGGCCTTGGGTCGTGTTCCTGCGTGTGGCATGTGCAATGTGCCATCGTCAGGGTCTTGCACTGTTTAGGGTCTACGCTGGCATCACTTTATTCTGGCTAGGGATCGGATCCGAACCAGACCTCAGGAAAGTTGGTGATCCCATAGTAGGCACGCAAGTCCATGATGACAGGGCTGTGTTGGCAGCTGTCAGGTTCTATTACGCACATGCGGGGTACTACCTGACGCAGTTCTTCCTCTCCAAGAGCCCCTTGCCCTCACCTGCGCTGACGGTAGAAGTGCTGGCTCAATGCAGTTCTGATTTTTGGAGTAGTGGCCGGACTGTGGAGGCGACCGGAGCCCCCGCAAAAAAAAAAAACGATTCCGACGTCGTGCTTGTTAGTGACTATTAGTGATCATTCGTGTTTACTGCCTTGTATTCTCCTCATGATACTTGTAGTTGCAGTCTTTTGGTGGTCACATACGTGTCAAGCATCGGACGTGCTGCGGCTGCAACAAGGTATTCCGCTGCTCGTCTTCATTTGGCTGCTCGTGGTGCTCGACGACCCCGAGCAAAATTTCCCCGCCATGAATGCAGGCAAGGACTGTACCAGGATGGGCTATGAGGCCTTAAACTCCCCATAATGAACCCTATAAAGGGCCTTTTAAAGGATTATAGGGTATAATGGCCCATCCTGGTAAAGCTGCAACAGCCAGGCAAGATCAATCACAGCCACAGGGGTGGAGCTAGTTAGCATGGCCGATGTGGACCCGCCCGCACCAGATGACAAGACCGAGACGGGAGCCAAAATCGTGGCAAGAATGCTCATCACCCAGTACTCTTGGCATCTTGGCTTGAATCAGCGGGGGGGGGGGAGGAGGAAGGGCGGGTGGGGACAACCCCTGAAATTTCCATTACTCATTACTCTTTGCTTCATGTTTGTTCAAGGTTGTTGATGCTCTTCATCGTGGCGCAGACAGCCCCGTTGGCCATGCAAGTCCGCAGCTCAGGCCCTGGTGCCGTCGTGCCGTCGTGCCGTCGGGGTTGATAAGAAGGTCCGGAGATGAGGACATAGCCAGGCTTAGCCGAGGCATGCACCACCAGGCCAATGGTACTTGCTGATTGGTTTCGAGGTCCACGTGCCGGCATCTGTCACGTGTCGATCGCTGCTAGATACACAGGGCATACACAAGGCACTCGAGCACGCAACCTCGAACCCTAATTGCCTCTGAAAGGTTCCTACAGTACAACAGCGGCATGCATCAGCTGCAAAATACATGGTGAAATGGCTTTCAAAACACCACCAATCCATGTCCTCGTCCACCGTTGGACAGTTCGTCTGTGCTGCTCCGAGCCCACTGACATCATGGACATGGCTGTGGCCCATGTCAGCTTGATTTCGACACACACTGAGCACCCCAGACCCTCGTTGTTCGTTGTCCAGAGTGATGGCAGCTGTGGTAAGGGTCCGCCCCGCACTGGGACAGGCAGCAGGGTCACCTCAACTGCCGTACCTTCTGCGACCCCGAATGCCCCTGAGGTGCATGCCGCACCATGCAAAAAGGTTAGTACTGCACGAATTGGAGCAGGCTGCGCAGAAGCCGGTGCCAGACGAGACACAGGCAGCACGCAAAGAGTCTTGTGGAGGTGGAGATCGGGGCGGGGGAAAAGTCAAGGTGGGGGCTGCGACAATGCCATGCCTGCAAGGACAGAGCAGCAAAATGTGCCGGGAACCCCTGCCCCAAGAGGAGGCCCATTCCGAAGGGGCCATCGCTGGCAGTACAACGGCTGCGCACGTCGGTGCGAGAGCAGCTACAGCTACAACTTAGATGGCGAGCCAAAGCTTGGTGACATTGTTATCCTCAAGAAGAACAACAAGCTTCAGCCACAGGTATGCCATCATTTCGGTGTAATGACGGCCCAGGCCAGTTTGATGCACTTCTACAGAAGCCCGCATCCCATGATAAGGCTCACGGCAAGGCCAAGAAAATGGATCCTGCGATGTTGCATGCGCGTCCGTGGTACAGGCGTTGCCAAGTAATTACGTTCTTTTCCATGAACCCTAAACCCTCAACCCTGAACCCTTTGATGTCTTGCAGTAGTTAGAGTTAGAGCATGATTTGTCGGCATGCAGCCTTGAACCTTCCTCCCTGGACCCTTCGAGCTCGATGCCACTCCTTTAGGGTTTAGGGTTTAGGGTTGAGGGTTTAGGGTTTAGGGTTTAGGGTTTAGGGTCTTGTCTTGCAGGCAAGCCCCCAAGTCCGAAACCTTCGATCCCCGACCCAGGTCTGGCTTGAGAGCAGTTCGGTCGCTTCCTTCCTGCGCATTCTCAAGCAGAGCCTCTGTCCGACCATTTACTGTGGAGGGCCTATTTTTGTGGCATTTGTTTTTGTACTTTTTTTTTCCTGGTCTCCTGGTCCCCTGGTCCCCTGGTCTGCTGGTCCCCTGGTCTGCTGGTCTCCCGGTCTGCTGGTCGCTTGGTCCCCTGGTCTGCTACCCCACCCGCTTCTTCAAGCCGTCCAAGCTTTTTTCAAAGCAGACGAACGATTAAAGCCCATCAGGCCACTTTTTTCAAAGCATATGAACGATTAAAGCCCATAATGCGAGCATTGTGTTTGCAAATTGGGGGGGGGGGGTGGCTGCGCCCCCCCCCCCCCCCCCCAACCTCACCGCCTTTTTAGTGATGCAAGCTTGTTTCAAAGCATATTAAACGATTGAAAGCCATCATGCGAGCATTGTGTTTGCAAATGGGCGGGGCTGTGCCCCCCCCCCCCCCCAACCCCCCGCTTCTTTAAGCGTTCAAGTTTTTTCCCCCTCCGCCTTTTTTTTAGTAATTCAAAGCATATGAACGATTGAATCATGCGAGCATTGTGTTGGCGGCGTCCCCCCTAACAGGCCCTAACCCCCCCGCTTCTTAAGCCGTTCAAGCTTTTTTCAAAGCATATGAAAGATTGAAACCCATCATGCCATTTTTCAAAGCATATGAATCAAACGATTGAAGCCAATGATGCGAGCATTGTGTTTGCAAATGGGGTGGGGGGGCTGCGCCGAGCCTGCGCCCCGACCCCCTCGTTGTATAAGCCATGCAAGCATTCAAAGCATATGCGTCTTTTTGAAACCTATCATACGAGCACTGCAAATGGTGGGGGCTGCGACCCCCCCCCCCCCCCCCAACTCCCCGCTTTAAAAAGCCGTGCAAGCTTGCGAACAAAATTTATAAGAATTCCTACGAAAAGCAGTACGCGTCCCATATGATGATATGGAGGGAAGGGAGGCTTTCGTAGGAAAAACAAAGAAGATGGAAACATAGAGGGAGTGGGTTTTTTTTAGGAAAAACCAAGAAAATCGACCAAATCCTCTGAAAATTTAAAAGGGAATGTAGCCTTCCTAGGAAGACCAGGGGACCAGCAGACCGCGGCACCAGGAGACCAGGGGACCAGGGGACCACGAAAAAAAAACAAAATACCAAAAAGCAAAATAATACTAAAAACATTCTCCGCCCCTTTACTGGGGCACTGCAGCTCAGTGTGCTGGCGTTGGTGCTTTCTGGCGAGTCCTTCACAAAACCCTCTCCATGAGAATCGTGGGGAATGATGGCAATTTTTTTCGAAAGTGGAAAGTAGAGCCAGCAAGACATGCCTTTTCTGCTGCACCCTCATCGTTGTGTTCTCTTGGGGCGAGGTCCAAAAAAGGGGTTGGGCCTACATACCGAGGATGGTCACCCTGGCACCCCTGCACTTTGTCTTTCAGGCCTTGGCTCAGACAACTGCTGTACCCAGAATTCTGGAAGGATCCAACAAGTAGATGCCCTTAACTGAAGGGTTCCTCAAAATGACCGAGCAGGAGGGTAGGGTACTATTTGGGAGTTCTACTTCTTGGATCCCCCCCAGAGGTCTGGGTACGTCTGCAGCAGAGGATCCTGTTCTTCCACACTGCAGACGGGTCAGGGATTCGTGTCTACAGTAGTTCGGGTTTAGGGTTTAGGGTTCAGGGTTCAGGGTTTAGGGTTTAGGGTTTAGAGTTTAGGGTTCATTCGGCGGCCAGGCGAAGATTATCGGCACCTACCTCACCAACGAAATCACTCTCGGAGGCATTGCGTCAGCTCAAGTTGTCAGATTCGGAAGGGCAAAACTAAACTACAGAGGGCCGAAATCATCCGCGGTAGGCCTACCAAATCGTCAAGCTTTCCATGAGGGCATCCTACACGATCGACCTTAGGTTCGAACAACCCCAAGCGCTACCCTTTTGCAAGAGTTTCCTGGATCAGGTGCAAAGTACCTCCCCACTGGCAGAGGCTTGCCCACGGAGCGCCGGGCGTTCCTCCGCCGTGCCTTGCCTGAGACTGTCGTGTTTCCGGCCTCGAAATTTGATAAAACTCGATTCACGGCCCCTGCGTGCCGACCTTCTACGCGGCCACAGGTCATCACGCAACCAAAATCCAGCAGTGCCGACACTGGCAGTGCAGCCAAGGTGTTGACGGCGACAAGAAGAAAGGCTCTGAGGGGATGATGGTGAAGCCGAACACCGCACTATCTGTCTCAGAGGGCTGAGAGTGCTGATACCGTGCAGGACTCAAAAATTCGACGAAATCATGGCCCGGCAAGCGAAAAAAATCCCCATACTCTAGGGGCCGCCTATTCGTGTGCAGGTGGTGGGGGAGGCCTGTACAACGACTACGCCACCCTGGCCCTCTATGACGGTGCTTGGTCTAGTTGTAGCTGAAGGGCTTTGCTGTTCCTGACTCAGCTGTCGGCACATAGATTGAGCACCGCCTTTTAGCTTGCAGCTGCCACCAAGACATAATCCGACAGCCGCCACATCTGTGTGAAATTGCCAGGAGCGCAGCTGCTGATCGCCAGTCTGATGGTGCTTCTTGCAGGCAGGGTGTCCGACGCACTTTTTGTGCAACGCCCATAGGGGTCTGTAAGTGCATTGCATATATATATATAGGGCTCACAACAAGGTTTTCTATGGCTGAAGCCAAGATGCAGCTTTCCTTACTCAACTCTCTGCCTTTTTGTGGTACCCTAAACCCTGAACCATTGACACCCGAATATGGGGCCAGAAACCCTAAACCCTAAACCCTAAACCCTAAACCCTAAACCCAAAACCCTAAACCCTAAACCCATCAACAACCAATTACGGCCGGGAGCTTCTGCAGGAGGCCTCGACGTAGAGCAGTCGCTGGTGTGGTGGCTCGTTGCCCTGGGCCTCACCATCTGCGGCTTGGCTAGGGTTTAGGGTTTAGGGTTTAGGGTGCAGGGTTTAGGTTTAGGGTGTAGGGTTTAGGGTTTAGGGTTGCGGGTTTAGGGTTTAGGGTTTAGGGTTGAGGGTTTAGGGTTTAGGGTTTAGGGCTTAGGGTTTCAAAGCTGTACGACACTTTACGGTTTCTTGGGGTTGCTTCACCTCGAGGTTCTTGGCTCTTGGCGCCTTTCATCTTCAATCCGTACCAGCGCCCCGGTCAGCAGATGGTCGAGGTAGACAGACTGCTGCCCTACATGGGCTATTGTACCCTCAAACCCCTTAGAAAGGCCCTGATACGGGTTGGTTAGGGGATTATAAGGCCTAATAGCCCGGGCAGGGCATGGGTAGGGCTAGACCATACTCAACTTTGGCTCAAGTAGGGGAGTGTGCCGTTGTGGGTCCGTGCGTGTTTGTTGAGTCTGCCGAGCCACTCATAGCTTGCCCCATGTTGCCTCATGCTGTCTCAGGTTTGCCTACACCCATTTCCTCTCTGACCTGCAGGAAGCAAGTCTTAACACACTCGGCAAGCTGCCATTGTCTACTTGTTGCTTTCGTGCGGCAGGACTGGAAGGTCTTTTTCTTCCAAGATGGAGGCCAGTCATGCTTAGCATGGTGCAGCGAAGTGACGAAGTGTATGTGTGTAGAGTGCAGAGTTCCGCAACTAGGACAGGTAATAAGGCCAATTGCAGCGCAGTCAAAGTTTGCAAAGGCTTGAGAAAGCTTGCCAGGTGGACTTCTTTTGCTGGTAGGGCATGTGCAGGGGTTGGTTGAACATGTTTCATGAACACTGATCCTCACGTTGTTTGAGCTTCAGCCTGGAGATCTGTTCACTTTCAAGCGCTGTTCTCGACACTCGATGTCAGGAAAACACTGGGCCTTCTGGTATGCCGAGAACCCGAAGAAGGCTTGGCGTGGCTCAGTGTTTCGTCTTATGTGCATAGGGCAGCAGTGCGTTGTGGACGGCAGCCTGCTGCAGTGCAGTGAGTCTAAGAGAATTTTAAGTTACTAAAGCCCCTTTCCCCGAAATACTGGTTGCACCTGGTTCCGACAACTTCCTGCGCATGGTCCCACATGCATCCGCAATGCGTCTACCTTCGAAGGCTGACACGCGCCTGCGCATCGGCACAGGTTTGCGGACCAGTGCCATGGAGGCCTTGAGAACAGAACCCTTTTTTTAAAGGCTTAGGGTCGGAGGGTTAGGGGTTTAGGGCTTAGGGAAGCTTAGCGTTTAGGGCAGTTTAGGGTCGAGTTATTGCAATCTTCCGGAAGTTTTCTGGATTGGATGGGCTCAATCGGGGCCTCTTTCAACGAGGTGTACTTAGGGAGGCGAGCATCCCGACAAGACCGCACAAACCGTCATGCTTGAGCCCCCTAAGGCGATTTCCAAGCTGAACAAACTTCCCTTAAAAAAGCGACTAGAAGGAGCCAGAGAAATTTGTGCAACGGTGCTCGTCATGCCATTCAGAACTTCCACGCTGTATCTGTATGAAGGCAGCTGCAGCAAAAGCAGCACCTAAGAAGCTCAAAGCCTAAGAGTCTTTGGCGTGGGCCCTAAACCCGAAACCCTAAACCCGAAACCCCAAACCCTAAACCCTAAACCCTAGCCCACACATGCAGGTCCTCAAGCGTGCTCTTTTCCTGGGCTGCTGGTACACCATTCTGAATCAGAAGGCCCGGCTCAATGCTCTGAAATCCAGCCATCACGACAGCTCCTGAGAGCCGAGCAGCTGATCCACTCATCATAATATGAACAATATTAAATATGAACAATATGAATCATACTAGTAATAATACTAATAAGATTAGGACTAATGACAATATCAAAAAAACATGATACTAACAATAATCAGCCCACCGCCCCTTTAGCACCACGGTGACACACTGTGTCGGAGGTTGGAGTCTGAGCATGTAGTGGCTGCGCTGCATGGTCTGCGACATGGGGAGACACCGTTTCGAGGTAGTGAGACGAGATGGTGAAAGCTGCTGCGCTCACTGCCAGGTGCACATGCTGACAGTGATCTTTTCAGGCGAGGAGCCTACGCCCAGTGTCTTGTGAGGGATGTGCGGCGTGCAGATGCACGCCCGCAGAGCGAAAGCACTGAAAGCAGATGGGGGTACTGGCGGCGCGTCGGGCTGAAGGGCCTGAGATCTTCATCCCACATCATATCTATCCCATTACAGTTGAGCTGGTATGTGGTTTTGCGGAAATCGCTCTCTCTAGAAACACACACACACACGACATGTTACATATACATATATAGTAACATATATAAACGCATATATATATATCACTTAAAATATACGATTACGTATATGATATATACAGTATCATATGATGTACCTCTATATATATATATATATATATATACATATACATATTTATTTATTATAAATTTTATATATAGTATACATATACATATACACATATATGTACATATATGTGTATAAATATGCATACATAGAATACATCATATATTACATACGACGTAAGATCCAGATGTGTGCCGAGAGCAGGCACCTTTCGATCGGCCTTCAGCATTGCATTGGTTGTCATGCCGCCGGTCGGCCTTTCGATTGTGATCTGCGCGGCTTCTCGGAGTACGAACAGAAGCTGCTTTGCTTTGAGCTTTGGAGACTGTTGGTTTAGGGTGTAGGGTGTAGGGTTTAGGGTTTAGGGTTTAGGTTTAGGGTTTAGGGTTTAGGGTTTAGGGTTGCTTTGGAGAGTGGTTTCAAGCTTCCGAAGCCATGAGATGTGATCCTGCGCCACGCGCTCAGATCCTGCCCCAGCTGCTGCAACTCACCGGATGCCTCGAGCGGGGATCCGCACCTCGGAGGCACTTCAGCATCCTTGGGCTCCCAGATGTGTGCCCAGGTTCCAGGAGGGGCTAGAATTACCCTATAACTCCTCAAAAAGGCCCTTTAGAGGGTTGACTATGGGGATTATAGGTTTTTTTTCCCTATAACCCCGCCTTAAAAAATCCCTTTATGGGGTTGACTATGGGGATTATGGGGCCTGGGAGCCCATCCTGGTTTGCTGAGGACCTCCACCTGGGCTGGGCTGCCTTGCTGATGGTCCTGGGGGACTCGGCGCCTTGTGGGCGAAAGGCTTAGGGTTTAGGGTTTAGGGTTTTGGGGTTTAGGGTTTGGGGTTTAGGGTTTGGGGTTTAGGGTTTAGGGTCTAGGGGAGAATGATCCTATCCTCACGAGCGCTCTCTTTGTACTTGTAGCTTAGTTTCAGGGGGGCTCTCCCACAGGCTCAGGGGCCAAAACTCCCCTGCCCGAATTCCATAGGCACCTGTAGTTCTATGTGAGTACGTTTCTCTTTGCAGCTGTCTCAAGTTGTCACCGCTGACCCAGGTGGAGACTCTCTGCTACTTGTGGAAGCTACTGAGCCTACACTGGTGGAAGACCTTCGCGTGCGGCCTGATTCTGATACTCGGACTTCTTGGACACACCCTTTCAACTTTGCCGGATTGAACTGCGGCAACTAGGCACACCTGCGCTTGCCCCATGTCGGTGCCCCCTTCCGCTCGATTCGCTGTGGACTTGCTGCAATGCGGCGGCTGGTTACTAGTGGACTGCCAGGACGGGCTATTCTACCCCATAACCCCGTTAAAAATGCCCCTTTATAGTGTTGATTATGGGGATTATAGGGCCTAATAGCCCATCCTGGTGGGACAGCTATGCTAAGCGCCATGGCTTACGGCGCAGCCTCTGCGAGACAGTCGGCGGCCACAGGAGTTGGCGGGGCCGAACTGTTGCGACCCTGCCCGAACTCACCCCAGAATGGCCGACATAGTGAGGTTGCCCAAAAAACCAAGTTGGACAAGCTCATTTATGGCTTGGGGCTGAGGGTTCGTGAGGGAGGGGAGATGGGGGGGGGAAGGGAGGGGGCTTGCTTTCCACAATTTCCTATCGCTCTCTGTCGCTGGCAAGTATATAATACGCTCCTGAGCCCCGCCGGGTGGAAACTTTTGTTGACTACCAGAATTTCTCAAGGAAGCAGAGGCCTCTTGAGCTGAAAATTTGTCCCTTGTCCCGAAGAGACCGACGGTATTGAACAGCCGGAAGCAAGACCTAGGGCGACATGTTTTGACGACTTTGAGGTCTGTGAGTGCTTCTGATTTAGCCAAGGCTGATGTGTCAGCAGTGTTAATGCAGCGACCTGCCGATTACTATACAGTCCAAAGCAGGATCATCGAGTGGATAGTTCGAATTCAACCGGGCTCATGCAGACCAATCACCATTGAACAAGTTTCGCCCCATGCGGACACCTGAGATCAGAGATCCTGAAAGCACAGCTATCTCACAGAAGGCATCCTTTCTTTCAAGGAAGTTCACGCTTCTCTCCCTGTGCCTGGAGCTGATCGAGTGTGCTTTCCGACTCAAAGGTCAAGGCTTGGACTTGGGGGGGGGGGCGTTTGGAGACCCTGCCTCTGGTTTCGGGTTTTTTAGAACTTCCGCCTGCGGACTCCCCCCACTGAGTTGGCGTACGTGTCCATGAAATCCGTCAACGCCGATATTCTCGCTTCGACCTGCACAGGTGCTCCGGAGGCCCTGCGGAAACGAGCAAAACTGTGGCTGCGCCTTTGCTGCATGAGACGCCGTGCCTCGCTGGCCATCGTGCATGTTCATCATTTCTGGCCAGGGCCGCAGCCCTGCACATGGTACTTGCTTGCCGATGAGGTATGGACACCGGATGGCGCAGGATTTGATCGTCTCGGCGATGATTTTCGGCTTCCTCTCCATTGGTCGGGCTCTCTGTGACGGACAAATTCCAGATATCTAGTCAGGCTAAGCTACAACTGTCCCGAACAGCCATTTAAGATTCGGCAGTGTCAATGCAGCATCCGAGTGTCTCCCAGTTGAAGTTCCTGACGTCCAAATGAGTGAGCTGCTCGCTGCCCTCAGCCTAACCTGTATCATGGCCGACAGAACCGTAAACCCTACAAACCCTAAACCCTAAACCCTTGTTTCAGGTACCCTCTTCGATTGCATCAAGGCAAATGTCTGTGGCTGCAGAGGCCCGTGCCCAGGAGCATTCGGGGTTTACGAAAATAAGGGACCATCAATGTCGTACCCCAAATAGTAGGATTCCTATGAAGGACTCCAGTAACGTACCCCCTAGTTTCGTAAACCTCCCCCCCCTCCCCCCGGAACATGGAAACTCATGCCTGGCTACTGTGTTTAGAAGAACACGTGTGCTGAACTGCAACAGCCTCCGTCGCTGGCTCCTCCGTGAGTTACGGCATGGGAGTTTACGAGAATAAGGTATTCCCCCGCCCCGGGGTGACTCTTCGTAGCACCTGGCAATTGAGCGGCATGCTCAAGACATGAGTTGCGCGTCTCGTCCAGGTGGCCCAGCAACATAAGTGTCAAGCTTTTGGTAGCCTTGTGGCAGTGTTTGCCGGGACACTTCTCAACACAGTCTCTCCCTTTTCGCATCTTCGTCCTTTCGCTCACTCTAAGCTATCCCGAAGAGCCGACAAGAGGCCTTGACCGATTACTCCTTAGGCTGCTGTGTGTTTTGATTCTTACAGGGCTGGTGGGGTTTGTTTGCCTGCATTTGGGCTTTGTCAAATCATCGGCTCTGTCTGTTTTTGACTTCCGCAAAGTCGACCGCGAAGAATGGTTAAAAACTAGGACAAAGCTGTTGAAGATGGACATTCCAAGCCTCTGGTTTGAATTGTGCCAGTATTGGCCCTCAACAGTGGAAGACTGCCAAGAGGAGTCCAAAAGCAAACGCTTTAAGGGACCCGAAAGTGTCACGACCGAAGTGCGGCCACAGTTCTACACTTTGCACGTGGGCGGGGTGGGCAGGATTTCGAAGGCTCTTAACGAATTGCAAGTCACGATAGGATGCATGAAACGGATCCGTCCAAGAACCTGCGAGCCCGAAAAGTGTGTCCTGGCACGCTTTCGTGACGCCACGTCAAGCGATCCCCAAAACATGCGCGGGACAGTGCCGGGAATGCAAAGCGGCACGCAAATCTCGGAGCTTGTCCGATGAAAGCAACGATGCCCAAACGTGATGTTTGCGCCATTGGAAGCGACGCCCGGAACGCAGGCATTCGAATTTCTGACAGTGTGCGCATTTTGGGGCAGGTACCCTATGTATGTAACATCAACGATATGAGGGCGTTTGGCGTAGTTCGATGTAAGAAAGCAGTGCCCGACCGGAGCGCGTCTTCAGCTCAGTTACCCCTGAATAAAGGGCAGGCTCCCAAACCACTGAGAAGTGCGACATGTCCAACATATGAATGTCCGCTGTTTGTGAGTTGAGTTCTTCTGTTGCAGGCTGCGGGCTGCACAACATCTTGGTGTATCGTGACCCGGGTGGCGTTCACAAGCGACAGGCCCGCGTTGTTTGCACGCAGGTAGAGTTCTCCGCTGAGCGTGATGCGGAAAGAGGGCCATCATGTCGGACTGAACCCTAGAACTCTAGAACTCTAGAACCCTAGAAACCCTTGACCATAAACCGTCTAGCGACCAGTCTTATCTTGCAACAAGATCGAATCCTTTCCAGGTGATTCGACGAGAGCAAAATGCCGGAGAACTCACTCAAGCAGGCCTGTTTGGGCTGCAAACATCCTGCTGCATGATGTTGCTTAGGTTTGTCGCGAGATACATGCACTTATATGGCAATGAATGGAAGCAACAATGTCCCTAAGTTAAGTTATGAAAGGGTGAATGACGCCACACATGTACAGGCTTGCATCTTCTTTGGAAAGCTCTTCTGTGCAATTTCGTTTCACTTACGAGGGCTCCGGAACGTATTGTTGGACACGTCAGCTACGGACTCAACTCCACGAACACTGTCGCAATTTGTTGGGGCTGTGGTGTAGAACAAGGGCAAAACTGACGGTCTCACCAAAATGCCTGTGAAGGTGAAATGGCTATTGAGAATGTTACCGCTTTTTACAAGAATCGTTCATCTATTGGCTTCGTTCCGCGCCACCCTTTCGCTTACGCTGCAGTCATCACCTTGAAATCTAGGGACATGAACTACGCTATCTTAGTAAGGCCTCTCGTCTGCCAGAACTTGAAGCACGAAGTCAGAAACTCAAGTATCTGGAAAGAAAATGGCAACTGCCAATACAAAGGAACCGATATCAAGCTCTGAGATAAGTTGCAACAATAGGGGCATAAGATTACAGAGGCTTCAACGTAACCCAAGAAGCCCGATCAACTGCATAAATCCTAAAGCCCTATAAACCCTGTAAACCCTACAACCCCTACAAAAGCCCTGTAAACCCTGTAAAGCCACACGAGTCCCATCAGCCCCATAAACCCCATAATCCCGACAAGCCCCATAAACTCTACAAACCCCACAAAGCCAATAAACCCCCCAAAACCCTACAAACCTCAGAAACTTTGTAAACCCCATAAAGGCTACAAAGCCCTACAAACCCTATCAACCCTATAAACCCCACAAAACCCTGGTAAACCCTGCAAGCCCTGAAATAAAAACCCAAATGCTGAAAGGTGGCGATGAGGAGCCAGGGTCAACTGCAGCAGCGCCGGCCTCGGCCTGGATGCAGGGTTTGCAGGGTTTGCAGGGTTTAGGGTTTAGGGTTTAGGGTTTAGGGTTTCCCGAGTTTGCAGGGTCTGTACGGTTGATAAGTCTTACGGGGCTTCTAGGGGTTGTAGGATCTTATGCGTTTTGTAGGGTTTATAGGGCTGTTAAGGTTGAAAGGGCTTAGGTGAGTCAGGGCTGAGGGTTTCGGATGTGGGTTGCGGGGGCTAGGCTTCTGGGGTTTACCTTGGGGGTGCCTCAACCAACCACTCTTTTCTAAGAAACTTGATTCAGATGCTGCATGGGACGTCTTCTTGGCAGTGGCACGGTGACTGTGAGGATGTGCGCGCCGCAGCCACCTCGGCTAAAGGCTTTTAAACCGTGTGGGCGGGGCAGAAAGGATGCCCTGCCGGACGCGCCGGGCAACCTGAAATCAGGTCATGCATGGCGCAGGCGCCTTGCCTTCACCAGCACTTGCGCCAGGATGGGCTCTTGTAGGCCCGACAATTCCCCGAATCAACTATAAAGGGCCTTTCGAAGTGGGGGCTCCAGAAGAACAGGGCCTTTCTTAAGGGGGTTATAGGGTATAATGGCCCTATAATCCCCAGAATCAACCCTATAAAGGGCCGTTTTGGCGAGTGTGTGTGTGTGTGTGTGTGTGTGTGTCTGTCTGTCTTGTCTGTCTAGTCTGTCTAGTCTGTCTAGTCTGTCTAGTCTGTCTAGTCTGTCTAGTCTGTCTAGCCTGTCTAGTCTGTCTAGTCTGTCTAGCCTGTCTGTCTGTGTGTCTGTCTGTCTCTGTGTCTGTGTCTCTGTCTCTGTCTGTGTCTGTGTCTCTGTCTCTGTCTCTGTCTCTGTCTCTGTCTCTGTCTCTGTGTGTGTGTGTGTGTGTCTGTGTCTGTGTCTGTGTCTGTGTCTGTGTCTGTGTCTGTGTCTGTGTCTGTGTCTGTGTCTGTGTGAGTCTGTGTGTGTTGTTATGTATGCCAAGAATGAAAAGATTCGCACACGTCCCCAACAAAGGCCGTTAAGGCCCCCTCCCACCCCCTTTCCCCCAATGAACCCTAAGCCCTCAACCCTAAACCCTAAACCCTAAACCCTAAACCCTAAACCCTAAACCCTAAACCCTAAACCCTAAACCCAGGAAATGCGAGCAATGCGAGCGGCTGTCCTCCTTGCGCTGTTTGTGCCATGGGCAGCATCGCAGGGAACTTGCCAGGCGCCACGTGCGGGGCCATTAGGGCCCATGCAGGACCTCAGCGCTTTGAGGGTTTAGGGTTTCGGGTTTAGGGCTTTAGGTTTAGGGTTTAGGGCTTAGGGTTTAGGGTTTTAGGTTTAGGGTTTAGGGTTTAGGTTTTAGGGTTTAGGGCTTTAGGTTTAGGGTTTAGGGTTTAGGGCTTAGGGTTTAGGGTTTAGGGTTTTAGGTTTAGGGTTTAGGGTTTAGGGTTTAGGGTTTAGGGGCTTTTCAGGGTTTGGAGGGGGGTTCAGGGGGCTTTTGGGAGCCATTGAAGAGTTGGGGGAGGGTTCACTGTGCTCATGCAGTTGGAACCAGGACGGGCTGTTATACCCTATAACCTCTTAACCCCTTAAAATGGCCCTTTATAGGGTTGATCATGGCGGGGATTTTAAGGCCTAATAGCCCATCCTGGGATTCACCGTTTCACCAGGACGCCTCTGCATGTGCCAACATCGCGCAGTGCGGTGACTGTGTTGCGCCTTGCTTCGCAAGCAGCCTCTGTTGTAAATGCTGCGCGTCGGCGCAGCTCAAAAAACTACAATCAAAGCTTAAAGGACCTTCCATTTTAGAGTCCTTTTCCTCCAATGCTTGCTACTCGTAGAGTCTTGGGATGTGGGGGGGGGGGCGGGGGGGGGCTCGGATGGGCTGAGGGTTGTACAGGGCTTTTGGGCAGTCGTCGGTGGGAGCGGACAGGGAGCGGGGAAGCTCCTGACGGCGTCGGCGATGCTCTCAAGATCGGCTGCGGCAGGTTTAGGGTTTAGGGTTTAGGGTTTAGGGTTTAGGGTTTAGGGTTTAGGGTTTAGGGTTTAGGGTTTAGGGTTTAGGGTTTAGGGTTTAGGGTTTAGGGTTTAGGGTTTAGGGTAGCTGAGGGTTGAACTATCAGGCATACGACTCGGTTTCGATTCGATGGCAACCATGAGGTTCCGACTAGGAACCGACTTTATTTGCGTTCAGAACATTTTTGGGCGGAACCCCCTCAGTTTTCCTAAGCCCTGCACCACCTCGTATGGAAGGTTCACTGCAACTGCGGCGGGGCCCGGCCCTGCCTCGGCTCAAACACGACGCTCCGATGCAGCATGTCTGCAAGATCATGGATCTATTATGTAGATATATATATATATACATACAAATTTCTAGTGTATAATATATATATATATATGTATATGTAGATATGAACACACTATCTATATCGTACCACATATATAGATATACATATCTATATATATATATATATATATATTTATGTTGGTCTTGGATGCTGGGTGAGAGAGACTTAGAAATGGAATGCGATCATAACACGGGCCTTGTGCATTTTTTCGAATGAAGAAAGAGTCATGAAGAGTCATGACAGATCCCGAACTCCTGTTCAGACATGATCAACGGCGTCCTTTTCGACGCTCAGAGGGCTTTTCCAGTCCAGCCTTCGGGTTGAGTTGTGCAAGGCATATGCCCTGAACCTCTTATCAGGGACCCAAAAAGGACAATCCCTACCTTATTGGGCTTCATTCTAAGGGGGTTTATATGGGATATCCCTATCCTATTTTTTGCTTATGTGCTTTTTTGGGGCCCTATCTTAAGCCCACTTTTGTTCCGATGCCCCCGAGATGAGGTCTTGGAGCTGATGATCCCGTCAGAAGTCTGTTACCGGTGCAGCTCCCGAATGGTCAGTTCCCACTTGGGGCACCTTGGATTCGGGCTGGAAGTGTTTTGAGATACTTGGGTTTAGGGTTTAGGGTTTAGGGTTTAGGGCTTAGGGTAAAAGCTACGGTTTAGTTTGGGTTTAGGGTTTCGGCGAAGCCTCGGACAATTCACACAATGGATGTGGGCTCCTTTGATTCCTGGAATCTCTCCCCCCTCCTCCCCCCCCCTCCACCCACACATGCCAATACATGAACCGTCACAGCACACATTGCAGACTGCTGTTCTCAGACATGTCTGGCTCAGCATGGCATCTCAGGAGTGCGACGCCTCGGCCAGTGCTGGCACAGTGGGCCTCGTGGCACCGGAGCGGAAGGGAATGTTCATGCTCAACACACAAGCTTCGCATTCGTTGCGGAACTGCTCCTGGTGCTCTTCCGGCCATGCGGGTGTGCAGACATAGACCCCTGATAGACACCGTCAGCGGGCCCGCCGAAGAGGGCCCTGACCCCCATAAAAGCCCAGCAGAAGAGAAGAGCAGGAGCAGAAGAAGAAGACGAAGAAGAAGAAGAAGAGAAAGAGAAAGCGAAAGAGAACGAGAAGAAACTCAGAAAACGAGAGCTTCAGCTGAGTAGAGGTGTTTCTGCGCGGTTAGGGCCTCACTCACGCCCGGCATTGCTGACAGCCCAGAGAGGTAGGCAGCACTGTATGTCGTCACCGTAAAATGATTTTGTTACAATCCCCGGGCGAGGCAGGGGAGAGAGAGAGAGAGGCGAGGAGAGGAAAGGACCCCTTAAAGAGAAAAACCACAGAGGGTGTGTGCTGAGTAAGAAGGGAAGCACGAGGGAGAGAAAGGAGGGACGGAGAGGGAGAGTGAGAGCGAGCGGAAAAGCGTAAGTTCGATTGCTGATGGCCAAAAACGGGTGTCTACTGAAAGCCTGGCAGGATCTCTGTGGGCCCAGTCTTTGCTGCCCGGTGGCTCTGCTGCATAGCTCAGCATACAGTTGAAACATTGGCATTGTTGGCGCAAAAAAAGCGCCTCATTGGAGAAGGCTTGGTCGCAGTTAGGGGGCATATGGTCGCATGATGAGTCGCATGAAGCTGGGACCGTCATGCGAGAGTCGCTGATGAGGCAAGTCCCTTTGTGCCAGCGGGCTGCCAAAACGATCTCGACGCGCGGTTGGGGATGACAGGGCAATGCCAGGCAGGAGATCAATTGCATGAACAAGTTATAATACTATTAATATTACCAAGAATATTATTGTCGTGATTATTATTATTACTGGTATTAAAAATGTTAATAATATCAACATAATATTAACCATGTGCTTCGGGGTTGAGCTCGGTGGTGATGCGGTTCCTAGAAACAGGCAATGGTCGACAGCGGCTCCTTCTCATGTGAAGCGAGCTTCTGCCCGACGTGTGGAGACTTAGCTGCTTTACGCATGCAGGGTTTAGGGTTTAGGGTTTAGGGTTTAGGGTTTAGGGTTTAGGGTTTAGGGTTTAGGGTTTAGGGTTTAGGGTTTAGGTGTCAGATACAATTGCGGGCTCCTGCAGCAATGGAGCATACCTTCGTCACAGCAGCATAACATGCATAGCCACGCACACACCTCCCAAGTTACGCTGCAACTACAGAGGCCAACTTGCCGGGCAGTGCGATCAGCTTTGTGGATATGGCCTTTGTGCTGCTGCCCGGCGCATTCTTGAGCATAGGGCAGACTTGGCAGCATCTGACGCTAGCTGCTGGGAGTATACTCCAAACTGATGTTCTCAGTCAGAGCTTAGTGTCCGTATGAGACACGTCGACTTTGGTGCGACACAGGTTTGCGGCGACTGCTTTCCCTCTGCTCGCCTGGGTCTGGGCCGTCCTGACACTTGCGATGATGGGAACGCGCAGGCTTGCCTTCGGCTCTATGTGGCCGTCATAGGGTTTAGGGTTTATGGTTTAGGGTTTATGGTTGATGGTTTAGGGGTTAGGGTTTAGGATTTTGTTGATCCCCACCTCATGTCACACCTCAACCTGGCAGGATGGCGATGGCTGTAGCAGCTCATGCCAGGTAGAGGACACGGATTGCTTTGGTTGATGAGCTTTGCCGGGGTCTCAAGGTTTCAAGCACAGGCAGGGGAAGTCACCTGTGCTCCTGATAGGGGCAGCCCTAAATCCGGAACCCTGAACCCTAAACCCTCGACGGGTCCTCAGATGTCTTGGGAGGATGGCTGGACCTGCACCAAGCAGGCTTGACTTTTTGGGGTTTTGGAATCTTGGGACGTCGGGGTGCAGGGCTCTACAGGGGCTCAGGGGTCTCAACGTTTGCGACCTCAGTGTCCGGGGGCTCGGTGATCAGGGAATCATGTCCTCACGCGATCAGCTTGGATACATGTCAAAGGAAACGTCTTGCTATTGGTGGTCTCTGCCGGAACCCTGCTGCGCTTCATCAAGACTGCCTCGAGGTGGTTTCCGTCACAGACATGACCATTGGGGTGCAGACCGTTACGACGATTGACAGGCCCAAGAATGCCAACTTCTCACGACACATCGCGATACATTCATGGGTTTAATTCATTTTATACACAGTTTTTGTTAGTGATCTAATGTCTTGACCAGGTGCACGACTTGTACAGATTCCCCAGTGGCTTGGGTGGACAGTCAGGGCTACACCTGCGAGGACCGCCTACCCCTGCCGGTTTGACATCCTCACTGATTCTTCGCAACTGCAGAGGAAGATCATAGCAATCTAATGAGCTCTGGCGAACATCTAGCTTCTTGAATGTGGCAGTTCCTGCCCTCCCAAAAAAGTTCGAAGCAACATCAGCGCATCTTGAGCGATGAAGGACTACAAGCTATTTGGGGCCTGCGATGCC
Source organism: Symbiodinium natans (assembly GCA_905221605.1). Classification (NCBI taxonomy): domain Eukaryota; class Dinophyceae; order Suessiales; family Symbiodiniaceae; genus Symbiodinium; species Symbiodinium natans. Next base: position 130,116 of record CAJNDS010000176.1, read on the forward strand.
AACTCACTGTCTTCAGACGCCTTGGTGCCCAAATCAGCCCAAGTGCAAGGTCAAATATTGAGCTGTCATGGCACAACTTTGCTGAAGAGTGCATCCGTTGCATCCTCAGCACCCTCTGCAGGGTGCTGTGCATGTCAGGAGGGATGCATTCAAGATTTGCGTGTGTGTATCCTTGCCTGTCTTCGCTTTGAGGCGGAACGCAAGTAGAATCTTAACGCCCATGGTGGTGCTAGGAAAACCCTACCGGGGCTCCAGTGAAATTACGCGTCAAATGTTACCCAGAATGGAGTATGCATCGTAGGCAGGCTGTGGCTTAGCTGCAGTGCAGTGGCCCAAGCGTGATGATGCCAATCTGCCCCCGTCTCTGTTCATTCCTGTAGCAAGCGGCTTCAGGTACTTGGCGGGCGAATCCGTTCTACTCCAGAGTATTTCCGGTACCAGTTCCTCTACAATATTGAAGTTACTCCTAGCAGCTTGCACTGAAGTAGTTGTTTTGCGCATGCTGCTGTTTTACGGGACGGGGTATTGCCATGAAGCCTGTCGATGTTCCCGGGACATTCAGACAACTCTTGGCATTGTGTCTTTCATGCTGGTTTTCGAGAAAGCCGTGCTCAAGTCAGGCAACCCACTCAAGATGTTAGTTTCCGTGGCTGCCGCGAACGACGCGCACATCTTTCTTGGAAAGCCTGGCGAGCACCCTGCTTGCATGTGTGATGCGAGCTGCTCTGTTATTTTCTTTCCTTTTCTTTCCCTTTGCTTTCCTTTCCTTTCCTGCTTTCTTTCGCTCTCCCTGCCTACCTCTCTCTCTGTCTTTCTCTCTCTCTCTCTCTCTCTCTCTCTCTCTCTCTCTCTCTCTTTTGCTATCATGTGTGAGCACGAGGGGCATAGAGAGGCTTTGGTGAAAGCTTTTCATGGGCGGCTGCCCTGAGGTACGGCTTCGAGATTGTGATTGGCGGTTGGAACAACGGACTCTCCGTGCCTGTCCTCTGCATTGAGCTCCGTTCAACTTAGACCCCGAAACCTCTGAGCTCCCCAAAATTCTACCCTAAACCCTAAACCCTAAACCCTAAACCCTAAACCCTAAACCCTAAACCTCTACGTGGGGTTTACGAAAAAAAGGGAACTTTAACATAGACCCCCAGATGGTAGGATTCGTACATATTAAGGACCCCCCAAGAAGGTAACCCGAAATTCGGAAAACCCCACATGGCCCCTCTGCCAGTATCCCTAAACCCTAAACCCTAAACCCTGAACCCTAAACCCTAAACCCTAAACCCTAAACCCTAAACCCTAAACCCTAAACCCTAAACCCTAAACCCTAAACCCTAAACCCTAAACCCTAAACCCTTCAGGTGCTAAAGATGGAGCCGACCCAACAAACACTGGGCAACCACTATGGTCGCCTGCTGTCCGAGTCGGAGATGAGAACGTTCTGGGCAACTCGGCAGCCCCAAGACATTTCGGGCCAAGGCCTAAAAATTTAGGGTTTTTAGGGTTTAGGGTTTTTAGGGTTTAGAGTTTCAGGATGTTAGGGTTTTTGGGATGTATTGACAAGGATGTTCGGAGTTTAGGTGCTGCAAGGGTTCTTAGGGTTCAAAGGGGCTTTCCCGGATGCTTCAGGATTTGCTCATTCGGATGTTGGGGGTTTGGGGGGGGGTACTTAAGGGTAGTTCAGGGTTCGGCCCTGAACTACCTTCCCAAGCCCCAGAAAGTTCTGGGCTCTTTTCAGCTTCGGCCTTTTGCAAGTTACTACTTTCTTTCAGTTAGGGCAGTTAGGGTACCTGTTCTGGGGGGTTCTTGTTGGGTTACCTATTCTGGGGGATCCTGGGCAAGGGGACAAGGCGTGCCCCATTAAGGGAGGTTCCCAAATAATAAGCTTCCAGCTGAGCCCTTTTGCCCTCGCCCTGGCCCAAACATTGCGAGCCCGCGATGGAGAGCCAAAGCCTTCGGCCAAGGTCTACTATGCCTGGGATGGCAATCTCAGCGTTGGCCAGGGGGAGGCCAGGTGATGGCCGAGATTGCGCAAGGTATGGTCTGCAAAGTCCTGGCGCTTCATTTTGCCTGGTCGTTTCCTCCGTTTTCTTCGGTCATTATGTTTTGTTTCTTATTTTCAGGTGTCTTTCCTCTGGTTCCTTGGGGGAGTGGGAGAAGAATGTCCGTGCCTACGGCGACCATGCCCCAAAACGCTGGTATTTACAGCGTTCTTGCTTCTTTGGACAACGAACATGGCCAACCAAGCCCCAAAGCACTGGTATTGACAGCGCTCGTGTTTCTTTGCACAACGTAATGCAAAGGATGTTTGACGGTTCTGGAACAAGACGTGCTGTCACAAGAGTTCATGTCTTCGTATACAAAGACACTGGTGTTTACAGCGTTGTGGCCTCTTTGCCTTTGCACAAGATAATATTTCACGTATCTTGTGTATCATCATACTTTAATCTTATGTATTCTGCATTACCCCAATACAACCGGCAGTAAAGGCCCAAAGCCCTGAAGTCCACAAAGAAGTGTTGCAGGACCTGCAAAGCACGCGTTTAGCGGAAATGCCGCGCCTGCCACTAAATCCGAGCTTGTCAGGGCAGAAAACAAGCGGGTCCCTCGACCGGATGGTTACAGGGAACCCTACTTGAGGGTTCATAGGTAGTTCTAACCCCAATTATACGTCTATATTTCCAGTGTTCTTGCCTCTTTTCACAACGTTATTGCACAGGATGCTTGACGCTGCTGTCGAAAGCGTTCATGTCTTTGTAAACATGCCCAAAAACACCCAAAAACACCGGTATTCACAGCGTTGTGGCATGCTGCCTTTGCACAACATAATATTTCACAAATCTTGTGTATCATCATACTTTAATCTTATGTATTCTGCACTACCCCCCATGCAACCGGCAGTGAAGGCCCAAAACCCTGAATTCAGCAAAGTAGTGTTGCAGGACCTTCAAAACATGCATTTGGCGGAAAATCCGCTCCTGCCACCGACCTTGCAAGGCCCGAAAACAACCAAGCAAAAAAAGACGCCCCGGGTTTGCGAAACCCTAAACCCGAATCTATGAGGATGCCTGTTTGCGCAAGCCTTCTGACCCTACCCTAAAACCCTAAACCCTAAACCCGAACCCTAAGCTCTTCTGGAAATTTGGTAGGTTTTCTGGGAGAACGCCACCCTCTGGGGCTCCACCACCTCCATCCACGTGGTCAGCTCAAGAAATTGGTGGCTTCGGCCCATGAGTCAGCTCTATTGGGAATTAGAGGTTCGGGGTGCCGTAGGAGCCTGACTCTTAAGAGCCAAAACGTGTCGAATAGTTGTTTGGGTTGTGGTGTCAGCACTGTTGCAACGAACATGAAATCAGCAACCCTGAAAGGGCTGCAGGGCCTACACCGGAAACTCTCTAAATAACTCCCTCAAGGACACGTTGCGTTTAGGGACCTTCAACGGTGGAGCCAGGAACTGCGTCAGCAAAAAAAGCACACGCTGGAACGAGCAAACGGAAACAGTTCATGTCTTTCGGGCACCCCATGAGTCTGCTTTGGGCCCCCTGAAGCCCCCCAAACCCTAAGCCCTAGACCCTAAACCCTAGGCCCTACACTCTAAACTTAAAGTAAACCCTACACCCTAACCCCTAAGCTTAAGTGTTCACTTCGCCACCGGGGAGTTGCTCTCCACTTGGGGTGAGGGAAGGGTGCGCAAGCCGGAGTCATCTTCGGAGCAGTCGTGTTGAGAAGCAGGGCCCGAAGGGTCTAGGGTTTGGGGTTTAGGGTGTAGGGGTTTAGGGTTTTGGGTTTTGGGTTTTGGGTTTAGGGTTTAGGGTTGTTCCCCACAGTGTGCTCAGGTATGACAGCACCACCCAGATCAGTCTTCTGAACGAGGCCAGTGCCGACGACTGCGCAGTGTGCTCAAAGCATCGGTGGCATCTGCGCGATCTTGCTGTCAAGTTTTGTGCAGGCAGAAATGCAGCATTGAGATATTTGATGTATTTTATATATTTACACAGCAACATCGGTCCCAGTTGCACTCTTGCTGCGCTTGTATTTCAGTTAGAAGATCATTGCAGCGCATCCATGGCATGCGTTTGCCAGAAAAGCCACCTACCAAGCATCGTATACAGTTAGTTATTCACGCAGCTGTAGTGCAGAAGAAGGAAGCACCTATCTATATTAATTGCAGTGGTTGGAGAACGGAGGTGTACATCAGCACCGGCTGGCCACTCGACAACGAACTTCTTGGGCTGCATTATGCTGCATTTGCGTAAAGAAGGCATAAGAAGGCTCGGCAAAGGCTCATTCCTGCTGTCGAACCCAACTCGTTGGCGCATCGCCCAGGCACGCCGTTGGTGCTTGGGATGTGCGGCTCAAGGGAGGCTTTGCCGGAGTGACTCTTGGGAGCCTCGCCGATGGTTCAGGCCTGCATGCTCTGGCGGGGTCATTCAAAGCCTTTGATTGCCGCCTCCTCCAGTGCTTCGTGCATCATTTCTCGAATGGTTATGTTTGCAGTACCAGAAGTACCCTAGTACCCTCATTGTCGTCCGTCGTCATGTCATCGACGGCATCATCGTCACGCCACCACCCCCGCATTACCGGGCCCATCACCATCCGAGTCCACATGAGTCATGCGTGTGTAGAAGTCCTACCCAGTCCTGCTCAGCATTCCTAAGATTGCCGGGACAGGAATCGACGCCACCTCCGCCTGCTGCGTCTGTGGTGGGGGCGCATCTCAGCCTCGGGAAGTTTAGGGTGTTAGGGTGTTCAGGTTTTAGGGCTTGGGTTGAAGACTGATACTAAGCTTGCAGCTGACTGGAGCACGGGTTGACGTGTCACATGGCACTAGCTCAGGATCTGTCTTTATCCATCTGTGGCTTGTTGAGGGCAAGAATCGAGGATAACTTCAACTCGAGCTGACGCAGCTTGTGACGCACAACCACATACCCCTTGAAGCGCAAGAGCTTGCAGCTTAGGCTTTAGATGACCCTTGAGATGACCACGGCGTGATCTCTATTGCCTTTTGAGTAAGTTCGTACTTAGAAAGTATGAGATGACAAAGGAGCAGTCTTCCACACTAGATTAGTGATCGCACTCTCTGTATCAATTGAGGTATCTGGAAGGCCGTGCGAGCAACGCGATCCAACACCTGTCGGCCCCTACCTGACAATTGGAGAAATGTTACATACATACATACATACATACATACATACATACATACATACATACATACATACATACATACATACACATGCATGCATGCATACATATATATATATATATTTCTTTTTTTTATTTATGTATCTATTTATTTTTATTTATACATATGTATGCAAATACATACATTGTGTCGGCCCGGGGGGGGGGGGGGGGGGTGGCGCAGACGAAGACGCATTGCGAAGACGCATTGCCGCAAAAGAGCACTGGTAGGCGCACACGCATCAGCACACATACAAAGTAAATATATGAATATAAATTTAAACATATATATATATATAGTTATACACGCATAGATGTGCATATATATATATATATATACATATACATACACATATTGCACTAGTTCATTTTTTCGCGAAAGCTAATGTAGCTAGGCTTGAGTGTAGTCTCTGCTTTAGCAGAAGAACCGGACGAACTCCTCACAGTGGTAAATTAGTTGATCATTTCGAGGAAATTGGGGGGGGGGGGGGGGGGGGGGAGGGGGGGAAGGTGTCAGCGTTGCATTGTCGGAGGAGGGGGGAGGGAGGGGGGGAGGAGGAGGGAGGGGCGGGGCGGACTGTAGGATGCCCATCGGAGCCCCTAACCTCATGGCCCTGGTCGCATACAGGCAGCATATTCCTCCAGGAATATCAAAAGCTCAACAGCATTGGGAAGACTTAGTCTCTACATTATGTAGTTTAGTATTCACAGTATAAATATGTACATTGATATATACAGGGTTCATTTACATACTGAATCAGCATATGAGATTCGATATCAAGTAGGTCAATAGATTGTGAACTAAACATGAAATATGTCGCCACTCCAAAGCTGGCTTTTGGCTTCCTGGAACCTGCTTCCATGTGCTCCGAGGTGGTGGTGAACTTCCATTCCAAGCACGTGGTGATGTCATTGGCAGTACCGAGGGCAGCAGAAGGCCCCACCCAGGGTGTCCTTCTTCCAGCAGACACTCAGCTTGCCCCTCCTAGAGCTGCGAGAGAGCACCTGAGTTAAAGCGGTGGATCCCCCCCCGGCCTTGAAGGCCCTGAATCCTTCAGCGCTTCGCTTCCAGCCTAGGGCCCGAAGCTACTGGTAGTCCCTGCAAACGTCCGCAAAGACCCTGGACAGTAAGCACCATGAAAGTAGAGGCTCAGTGGCCTTGGCGGCTTTGCGTCTGACCCGCTGCTCTTGGGAAAGTCCCTCGGCCGAAGCCAGCCCCGAATCGCTCTTTCTCGCGCAATGTGAAACCCTTATATTTAGCAGTTCAGAGGGTTTAGGGTTTAGGGCTTAGGTCTTAGGGTCAGGGGCGTTCAGGGTGGCAGGCGCAGGTCCCGCCTTCAGCTACGAGTTTCCCAAAATAGGGGTACCCCTTCTATCCCCCAAATAGATTAAAGGGACCCCTTAAAAGGGTACTCCTATTTTCGGAAGCTCCCAACATGAGCCCAAGAGGCCGTTATGCTTGGAAGCCGGCTCTGCTGGGACACGAATGCAGGCCCGTGTGGGCGTAGCCATAAGATCTGTGTTGCACCCTAAACCCTAAACCCTAAACTCTAAACCCGCTGAGGCCCAGCACGGATGGCTTTTCCTTGAACCTCAACTTTACCAGCTGCGCGACTTGGATTGCATGAGGTCGCCGCAGCAAGTCACGGACCCAACGAAGTGCCGGGGCCTGGGGTGCCTTAGGCCATTTTGGTAAACATTCCGGTTGCCCTAAACCCTAAACCCTAAACCCTAAACCCTAAACCCTAAACCCTAAACCCTAAACCCCTAAACCCTAAATGAACCCTGAACCCTAAACCCTAAACCTGTTCCTGTCTCAGACGACGACCCAGCAGTCCGATCCTTCGGGCGACTGGTGCATCCTCGAGGCTGGATCGCCAGCTTCTGTGGTACTTTACTGTAACTTTAGATCCTTAGCCTTTTTGGGTTTATGGGTTCCTTAATAAGGCAGCTAACATTTTGATTTTTAGCTACCCTTCTGAGTGTAGCCAGGTCTAGAAAACAGTCACAAACACGCATGCAAGCTTAGGGGTTTAGGGGTCTAGGGGGTTTAGGGGTTTAGGGGTTTAGGGTTTTAGGGGTTTAGGGGGTTTAGGGGGTTTAGGGGGTTTAGGGGGTTTAGAGGTTTAGGGGTTTAGGGTTTAGGAGTTTAGGGGTTAGGGCTTTAGGGTTTAGGGTTTCCCATGCAGGTTGCGGTGGTCCCCGCCGTGGCCAAGAACCGCATCCTGTCTGGAGGGCTTCGCAAGAGCAAACATCCTCTTGCTATCCCCCCCCCCCCCCCAACAGCAACATACCGAAAGGTTTTCTGAGTATCTCTTGGGAAGCGTTGCCACTTCTGAGTTCAGAAGCTTTGCTGTCGGGCTAGTTGAAGCCATCAGCCGGCTCAGGTGTGATGTCGCCCTTGGCAAACGTCTGGACCCAGGCCGGATCGGTTTGATCGCTCGACAGAGAGTGCTCAGTGCAAGTGCAACTTCAGAACGGCGGTTTTGGCCTGACATTGCCCAAAACTCAAATCCCTCTTAGTCGTCAAGTTAACGGTGCACAGCTGTCGAGTCCCTCGTCCCTTTCGGGGTAAGAGGTCATGACTACGTCGAGGGTTTAGGGTTAAACCCCTTTGTGTGCGCGTGTCAGGTTCTGGATCCCGGATGCCGCTTGATGAACCATCACCAGGCGGCCCTGCGAACCTCCTCTGGGGGGTTAGAATGTAGTGTTCAGACTTGGACCCCCGAAATGGCCAATCGCACTGAGGATAGAGGGCCTTTCAGAACTCGGCCCCCCCCATACCCCCGATCTTTGCACCCTGAAGCGCCTACAACTCCCGGTAATCTCCCTGAAAATCGGCCCAGGCGGATGCAAGATGTCGCAAGGGGCTGTTAGCACTGCTTGCAAGCAAGAATCGAGAATAAGAGTCTGCTCCCTTTTGACATTGGATCCCAACACATACCCCCCCCCCCCCCCCCCCCCCCCCCCCCCCCAAGCCCCGGAGCATGCCAAAACACTACATGTGTCTCCATGAACTCAGCAAACTCAGTGAACTCAGCTCAACCCCCCCACTAAACCAATATGGGGGTGTTGCGAAAATACGGGACCCCCAATTTAAACCCCAAATAGCAGGATTTCCTTATCATAAGGACCCCAAGAAGGTACCCCCTAATTTCGGAAACCCCCATATAAACCTAAACCCGAAACCCTAAACCCTAAATCCTAAACCCATAATGAAGGCTATTTAGGGACAATTACGCTTAATTAAGGTTTTTTCCTAAGGTGGGCTCGAGCTACTCCTGGCAAGCCACGGGGTGCAACTTCACCTCCGGTGCGCTCTATGCCGCCGCCTTGCATCTGACCACAGGACAAGGCCAGTCCCAGTAGTAGCACTAGTAGCAGTAGTAGCAGTAGTAGCAGTAGTAGCAGTAGTAGCAGTAGTAGCAGTAGTAGCAGTAGTAGCAGTAGTAGCAGTAGTAGCAGTAGTAGCAGTAGTAGCAGTAGTAGTAGTAGTAGTAGTAGTAGTAGTAGTAGTAGTAGTAGTAGTAGTAGTAGTAGTAGTAGTAGTAGTAGTAGTAGTAGTAGTAGTAGTAGTAGTAGTAGTAGTAGTAGTAGTAGTAGTAGTAGTAGTAGTAGTAGTAGTAGTAGTAGTAGTAGTAGTAGTAGTAGTAGTAGTAGTAGTAGTAGTAGTAGTAGTAGTAGTAGTAGTGGTGGTGGTAGGAGGAGTAGTAGTAGTAGTAGTAGTAGTAGTAGTAGTAGTAGTAGTCGCCATGGGTTTCCATCTTCAACGGCTCGAAAGTCGAGGGAGGGGTTTGGGTCCTCCCTGACTGAGCCTTGCAGGCGACGTGCTTCTGCTCATAGACTTGCAGATTCCAGGTCGGGTGGGATGCGCCGTCAAGCAGTTGCTTGTGACAAGGGGCTCCGCAGCCCTGACGTCTTCAGCTTGGACATTGCCCACCTTTTCCCACCTCTGACTCAATGTCCATTCATGACATCCTTACATGCTCCGAATGGAGAGGCATACCGACGTACACACCCAGCTCCGTGTTCTTCAGCGACTCCGACGTTCGCCGTGGCTACCTCTTGGGAGAGGCCCGAATCAAAGAGCCTAGCACTTAAGGAACGCCCAGTTCAATGCACTCTGATCACCCTGATCACCACGCACAACCCCGAACCGCGTACAAGCGGGCCATCCAATGGTCCGGTCTTGCGGTTAGCGGCAGCTAGACTGCCAGCCAACCGCAAATCGTTGTCAACTTCTTCTTCGCCTGAATCAGCAGCATGCACACATAATCTTGCCATGGAAGGTGACAGTCCAGGGCGCCGAGGATGAAAGCAACATCCTGCAATATCGCGCATACTTCGGGCGATCAAACGACACCAGGCCAGTCGGCAGCTCGAATGTACATGTGCTGACTGCGGAGCATTCCCGAATCTCAGGGTGAACTTCCTTGCGGACGCGCGGGCTGCGGGCATCGGATGGGTAAATACCTACTCTGGTGGGGGCTTGCGAAATGGATTCAACAATGAGCCTCAGCTGCTGTTTCCTGCACTCAGAGTGTGCCTCAGCTGGTGCCGCCAGTCTGTGGGACGGGAATGTTCCGAGGAAGTCACCCGGCCTTAATCCTAAGGAGTGCCTCTATGGCGACTGCAGCTGGAAGATGCAGTTGTCAAGGACTGCCGGCAATGGACAGCCCTACAGCCAGTACATCATAAGGCTGGTGGCTTAGACTGCCTCAGGGTCAGCGCTCGAATATGTTCTTGCATGCTTGCAGCATGCATTGCTGTATTGCAGCACTCGGTACGTTGAGTCGTAGACCTGCTTTCGAAGGCACGACTACACAGGGTTGTGCCTCTGCTATGCAAACTCGGTGCCTCGACGATCTTGGGCATTCTACAATCCTGCCTGCGCGTTAACTTGACGGACATGGAACGGCATCAATCAAGCCATGACCCGCTAGCTTCACTGTCTAGCTTGCGTGTCGCAAGATGCAAAGAGTGGTAGTCGCTGCACCGCTGCACTTTCCTTCCCTGCTCATCCAGAGACTTCTGAGGTTCTCTCACGCAGCGAGTGCTATGCAAACCTGCTGACTCTGAATAGCCCCATGGCCTACAAGCGCCATGGTAGCAACAGAGAAGCTGCTGTGCACGTGTAGGAGCCCAACCCCCGTTTTGTTTGCAAGCTGTTGGTCAGTCGTGAGACTGAGGGCTGCAAGCAAAGGCAGCCGAAGATATCTGAAGTGCGGGAAAGTCAATGAGCTTGATAAAAAAACTCACATATTAGTAACAATATTATATATAGAATGTGATTGTGTTTTCTCAATGCATGCCCTGCCGTCCCTCACCAACAGCAGGTTTTACTTGTACCACGAGAGCTGTTTCAAAACAAGACGCGTCTTCACAGTGGCCCCTGAGGTACACGCCATCTGGCAATGGTGCGCTGGTGGATAGGACCGGCTCGATTTGCCATACCTGCGGCTTTCCTTGCAACCTCGCAGTTCAGCTCCCAAGCCAAGTCTCGCTCACGATTCGCCCCCGCCGTGATCTGCAGGAATAACAACTTCTACAAGACCATCTGGTATCGAGATATTGGCGATCCGAACACGAAGACGATGGAGTCTGTCAAAGCCGTCATGCAGCAGGCTGTCTTGGGCAAGCCGCAAATCTTCGATTTCCTCGAACAGTTTGGCCGCAGGATGTTGAACCAAGTCTGTCGCTGCACGCAGGGAAGTGCAAGAGATGCCAGGCAGAACAAAGGCTAAGTCGTCAAAAGACTTTCCTTTCCAGGTTTGTGACGACTACACGCCATGTGCCCTGGCAGAACCATTTTGACAACTCTGTTGGGTGGGTATTGTTCGGCTCGGCACCACCTGAGGATCTAAGTAACGTGTCTGTTTGTGACAAATGCCGGCGTTTGTAAGCGAGACGAAGCTTTGGTTTATGACCGCGGCCAGCCGCGTTTTCGCAGTCCATCTCCTTTCGGGGCTAACAGCTAACACCTAGAATCTTGAATCTTGGAGCTTGGGCCGATGATTTTTTCGTTCGGTGCCTTTTTTGGTGCGGAGCCCAAGGATTCATAATGCAGCGCTCAAGTGATCCAAGATGCAGGACTCATATATTTATCTTTAGACCCCCCGCCCTCCTGTCACCCATCCATCCAAAAGAAACGTCTTCTACTGTTGGAATCCTGGTGGAAGGCATATGTGCATGCACATAGCGAGCGGCGCCTCATGTATGGAACCATCCTCGTGTCCGTCGGGCCCATTTCCGAGCTCCAATTTCTCGAAGCAACCTCTTTGAGCTCAGGTGTGGGCTTCCTTATCGCTGAGACCAACCTTGACGGCATCATCCTCCTCGACCGCACCTACGGCACCGACGAATACCCAGGCCGGGGCCTTGCCAGAGATATCGTGCGAGTCACGGAAGGGAGAGATGTTGCTTCCCCAGGACGGGCTATTATACCCTATAACTCCCCGTAAAAAATTGCCCTGTATATAGCCCATCCTGGTTCAAAGGCTTGATACTGCTGCGATGACGTTGTAGACATGACTGTGATCTTGATGAACCTTCGATGTCTGAGCAGCTCGTCTGTGGGGCCTGACATGGCTCAGAAGCGTGTAGTAAGTGCATGCAGATTGCAAAACAGGGTAGTCCTCTCACGCAGGTAGCTGGAGGCTAGTCAGGTGCAGAACACCTCACTCCACAAGCTGACCCGTCTCTCAGACAGACTGTGCTTGAGCAGCCTCTCGTCTTTGCATCATGGTCGGCTACATACGCTGAGGCTGCAGTGTGCAATGTCTAAGGCAAAGGCAAAAACCTCAGCGGAAGAGGAGGCCTTGAGAGCAGAACTGCAAGACTTGCTTCAGGCACAAGTGTCCTGGAACAAGGAGCTGAGCGCCTCAACGGACGACCGCGATGCCGCGGTAGCACAGGTTGCTGAAGCTGAGGCGCTGCTTGCAGCGGAGCGAGACGCGATCGACGATCTGGAGCGCGACTGCCACAGTCTTGATGCTCGGCTCAGTCAAGCGAAGGCTGAGGAGGCAAACTGGACTAAGCTGGCAGAGAATGTGGCGATGGAGCTAGAGAGCCTGGAGCCTCGTAAGGGCAATGGCAAGGACGGCAAACATCGCAAGGGTAAGCGGGGTGAACCCGGCTCACTCACTTCGTTCACTGCGTCCCAGCTGCTAGCATCGCTACCTCCTGAGAGTGCGGCGGTCAAGGCCAGCGAGGAGATGGCCAGCTTGCGAGAAGCTTTGGAAGCAGAGCGCCGGCTTGCAGAGCTCGAGGATACGGAGGCGGAGCAGAAGAAGCGGCAAGTTGTGGAGCAGCAGTGCATGTTGCTGCGGGCGCTCTTGGACATGGTGACCGGCTCAGGGGAGCCCTAGTAGTAGAGTAGGCAACCTTTAACCTTTTTGAGGTAGTATAATCCCCTTATTATCCCAATTAGGTTAACCCTTTCATTCCCCCAGGTTCCTGGACAACTCAGGAGCTCTCCAAGTCTGCCACCGCCTCGTTAGTCCAACAGCTCGCGGGCCTGGAGAGGCTCAGTGAGGAGCACCCTCTGGCTTGGTCCCTCTTGGCCCAGCAGGCCGAGAGAAATGGCGTGGCGCGGCGGGAGCTCTTGGAGACCTGCAACCAGGACTATATATCCCCCTTGTGAGTTTTTTCTTATTTTTGTTTATATAAAACCCAAGAGGATATTAAAAATAGTTAAAAACAGTATTTTTATTAAGGTTCTAAGGGGAGTATAGAGGAGCTCCGGCGCCGGCGAACGGACCGCACTGAGGAGCTCCTGGATGCCGAGCGCCTTCCTTTGCTCCTCAAAGTCTTGGAGGCGGAGGGCGTGCTCTCGGACTGGAGGCTCCCCGAGGACGCCGGCCTCAGCTCGCGGTTGCAGCGCGCCGTCCGCGACAGCCGGGCTTAGAGGAAAACTTCGCTGTCTGAGGGCTCTCTCAGGGCTCTCTGAGGGCTCAGACAGCCTGCTCGGAAGATCGGAGTGGCTTAGTAGGTACAACTGTCAAGCGGGTTGCCCTCTGCTTCCTAACCCTATACTAATGACTTACTGAGTTCCCCCCGATCTTCCAAGCAAGCAATGCTGGCAAAAAAAGGGCGAACACAGCGCGGCGAGCTGCTTGCATGGCAGCGTTTCCAGGTCTTTCGTCAGCCCACGTCCCTCCACTGCTCAGAAACATTCGAGACTGCTCTCTGTAGCGCCTTTGCTCTGGAAGACGAGGTGCCCCCCCCAAACAAAAATGCACTTCTGGCGGAGGTCTCTGGCCTCCAGAGATTCATCCAGCCCTACTGGCCGTCGGCGCAGAGGCATGGGGAGATGATACAGTCACGATATGTCACGATCAAAAGATGGCGCAGTCATGGCACTATTTTTTATCACCATGTGAGCATGGCCACTTCTCGAACCTGTTGTTGCCACCCAGATTGCACAGTACGGTGCATCTTCATCTCCCGTTTTGCAGGCAGCTTGGAGCGCCTACGGCGACTCACAGGCACTGCAGACTTGAGACCCGATCTTAAGAGTTACGCTGTTGCAACTACTCACTACTATTTCACTATGCCGTGCCTACTTGCTTCGCGCTGTGGACAGTAATAATACGTCGTGGCAGCAAACAGAAACCACATTGCGTTCACATCAGACAACCTCTTGCAAGGCTCGGTTTGAGTGGTGTCTTGTGTCAGGCACTGAGCCCGGCCAATCCGACAAGGACCAGTCTGGACATCGTTAGTGCCATGGCTGCAGAGCCCCCCGAACGCCCTCGCACCCTTCAGCAGCAAGACGGAAGGTGAGTGAACTATAATTAGTGACCACCACAACCCCGAAACCCTCGACTCCTCTCGTCAGATGATCCGATGTGGCAGCCGTGGCTGGCATTCATTAAGGAGAAGAAGGCCAGGTGACTCATGTGAGCCTCTGAGCCTAGACTCCGCAGACAAGAATAGGACACCAGAAGGAGCTCGCCTTAGACACCGCCTTTCTACCAGCTCCACAGTAATTCGTGGGTACAGTCGCTGCAAGGACCCCGACTGCCTCTGGTCACTCCAGGAGCCTTTGGCATTATCTGGCACTGTTTCCAGCAGATAGTTCCAGGGTTGTTACAACGACTGCTGGTCACTGTCTGTGGTGGTCTTCTTCTTGTCGGGGATGTCGGGGCCTTCTTTTCATGTCTGGTACTGGCCGTGCTCGCAGTAGACTTGACTGGCCGGGCATGGCCAGATGTTTGCCCGAAGATGCTTCTAGTTCTAAGTGGCCCACCTTGACAGAGGCACGTGGGACCCACAGCATCAGCCTTGCTTGCTGTGCTGCCCAAAAATCTTGCCGCTAAATAGGGTTTTAGAGTTTAGGGTTTAGTTAGGGTTTAGGGAGCTGGCCTTGGATGCCATGACTGCTGGTCGGTAGTGATACTGGTACTGACGGGGAAAAAGCAAACCTTAGCAAGAGCCGTTGCAGCTTCAAGCAAAAGACTTCCACAACACACCGCATGCAACAGGCTCCGTCACCATGATGCGACCACGAGACGTGCTCATCACCGGTTTTGTAGTTATTTACTCTGCTCAAGCAGTATGTATAGACCATTTCCATAGCACCAAGTCCTTCTGGCGCTAAGGATCGGATCTTCAACTCCACTGTGGAGTCTCGCCTCAAGAGCAGTGCTTCCGCCGCCTGCCTCTGTCAGGCGCCACCCTGGTCTGGGGTTGCATATAGGTTCTTCTTCTTCTGCTTCTGCCTACTATTTGTTTTCTTAGTATGCTTTTTTACAAGGCTGTTTAGGGATGTGACGAGATAACTCGTACCTGGAATGTCTATAGCAGGCTGAAGAATCACAATTAAGGACTGTTAGTAGAAGGGGGAAGATCTCAAGTCCTTACCCTTGCTCGGCCTCATCAACGCAGGTGCCAGAGACCACGGAGACGGTGGGCGCAGATGGGGTAGCAGCCCCCGCGGCCGACGACAGCGTTCACAAGCTGCTCGTCTCAAGCACGGACCATCATGGTAAAGCATTGGGATGTTCCCCCTTCTACTAACAGTCCTGAGTAGGGATTCTAGTACCCCCTAGTGATCATAATCCCCTTTCAGGGCGGTTAGTCTAAGGGGGCATCCGAGGTAAAGCAGCTCAAGGCTTTGGACCTCCGCTAGAATCTGGAAAGATACATGGGTGCTAGAAGAGGCAACAAGTCAGGAGTCGGCACCCTCTTTGCAGGACCCCAGGAACGTGAGTCCTGAGGCAGCAAAACTTATACACTGATCGCTGGCACGGGGCAGCCGAGGCCCCACATTGGCAAGTTCTGTGATGCCATGTGGATGGACTTCACCGTGGATGGCCAGGAGCTGGGCGCGCGTTGCGCGCATGAGTATTTCGCAGTAGCCTTGCCAATGGAAGGAACGCACATTGTCGGATGGCGGTCGCAGTCGCAATCGTCCGAGGTAAGTCGCAGTACTAGCAGCAGGCATGGGAGTTGTAGTGGGAGGAGAATGGATAATGACATCAGCACATGGCCAGAGTCCAGAGGCCTGCTAAAGTCTTTTGTAGGTGGTTTCTATACTTCCACCGGCTGGCAGGAGGTGCGCAGCACTGGCTACTGCGAATGGGAGTTACATCCAGTCACTCGGCATTCTGGCCACTGTGCGACTCACAGCCATGCAATGCTGCGGCCGCTGATATGTTGACCACCTTGAAACGAGAATCTTGCTTGGTCCTTTGGGATCACCAAGTACCTCGCCATGCGCCCGAGTAGTGTAAGAGGTTCTTGATGCTTCCTGGCACTTTGCCTCAAGTTCCAAGAGTCCAACCCACACGAAGTCCCTGTTTGCTGGCTCACGGCCTGAGCAACGACGAGGGGCAGCACAACTCTGCAGGCTGTCTTGCCTGCTCCATGCTGCGCCATAGCAAGATAATTGCTGAAGTACAAGAATTAGGACTTGTGCGTTACGGTGCTGCGCCCAGGAAGTGCCAACGAGCTCGGCTGTTCTCAGTTTCGACGCCGCGCAAAATTTGACAAGCGGGGCCATGGAAGCAGGCAGCCCTGCCCTGTCGCTTTTTGTCGCCCTCCCCCCCCTTCCCACTGCATGGCTTGGTGGAAGTTGCCTTCACGAAGCTTTTGTACTCACGTATTTGCTTAAATCTAGGCTTCGGTGAGTACATCGTATGAAGTTTCAAGTTTTCCTTGCAGTCTCCCCACGTGCTGCGAGGTGACGTGGACTGGAGCTCGGCCATGCGGGCGCCGGCCTGGCAGCTCAGTGGAGACGGGCGCTTCGAGCTCGACCCAAAGAAGCGCGGCCATCGAGTTTGGGGGAACAGTTGGGGTGGAGGTAGGGACGGAAACCGAGAGCGCTTCCCACAAGTGACTCTTTTATGGTGGATCTTGGCGAGCAGGGCCCCAGGAGTAGGAGAGTGTCACCTGAACAGATACTTGACGGTACTTGTGAGCAGGCTCGTGGGGTCGGAGTACACTATGGCCGCCTGGGTCAAGTTGCCATACTTCGAGGCACGGGGGAATGGGGGGCTTGGGGGTTAATTTGGGTTTAACGGGCGCTTAGGGTTTAGGCCACTGGTGGGTGGGGGGAGCATCTAACCATCCCAAAACAACAGCAGCCTCACTATGCACGGAACGAAGCTTTGAGAAGAAGCTCTGTTTGAATGGAGTCTGAACCCGAGGCCGCGAACGCTTCAGATGCGGGGCAGGCACTCACCGGGGATGTCAACAACATGGGCAGTTGTAGAGGGTTTTGGGTTTGGGGTTTAGGGTGTATAGGGTTCAGGGTTTTGGGTTTTTCGGGGGTGTTGAGAGACTGCTGTCTCAAGGGGTCTAGGGTCTCTTGTTTGGGAGGCCGTGTTTGGGTATCTGGAGCGGCCCTTTTTTGGCAAGTTGGCTTGGGAAACCCTAAACCCCAAATCCTAAACCCCAAACCCTAAACCCCAAACCCCAAACCCCAAACCCTAAACCCTAAACCCCATACTCTAACCCTAAACCCCAAAGGGGGGGGCCCCTGAAGGTTCGCATCTTTGACGCCCTGGGCATGTCAGGCCTGAACCGAGGGGCCGTGATAGAGGTTTTTCGGCATTTTTGGGCTTGGGGGTGTAGGGTTCATAAGGTTCATAGGGTTTATAGGGTTTAGGGTTTAAGGTTTAGGGTTTAGGGTTAGGTTTTCTTTTTTCCCAATGCTTTGGGGCATGGAAGTCGCCGATGCCTGGGGCCCGGAGAGATTCCAGCCTTGGTCAGGAGAAGTGGAGCCGTGTCTTCAGGCGCCTTGGGACCCTCCTAGACACTTCTGTGGATCTGTGGTAGGGAATCTTTCGGGAACCCATGCACTGATGGTCGCATACGAAGAATTCAGAACACTACGGCCGTGAGCAGGGACACTTCTGCAACATGCGGCACAGCACAGGAGAGACTGCAGAATGAGTGCTCAGAACAACCACTTCGGCTACGCAGCACTCTAGTGGAAGTAGCTGGTGTCGAAAGTGCCATGTGTTGCTCGATGTGCACGTGTCTTCTTCTATAGACGCTATAGCCGATCTCAAAAAATCAGCAATTGCAGGTGGCAGGAAGCTTGTGTTGTTTCGGGTCTAGGGTTTTGAGTTTAGGCTTTAGCTTTAGCTATGCAGAGTTGCAGGCAACACTATAGAAGTGCACATGCCAGGCTCCAGGTAGTAGCAGCAATCTGCTGTTGTTAGCAGCGGTGCTTGGCCCGGATCCCGCAACCAAGCTACGTGCTGCTACGCGCAGGATCATCTGCGTAAGTAATCTGCATCTGCATCCTACATACATTATGCAGAAAGTGCACGGCGGGAATCGTGATATGGTTAAGGATACGTGAAGGACCATCTCCTCAAAGGGGCGCGCATCATTCTCAAACCGTGCAGTACAGACCCGAGTTGCTCGTCTTCGAATCAAACGGCCACTGAGTTGACGCAGCGTCTCGAACTGGATGGACGACCACCATTTTGCACTGGAGACTTCCTCTGCACCGTGGCGCTGGATGGGTTTCGCGAAGCTTCTACTTGATGGGCCTGGAAATAACTTCAGGTTGAGTCATCACGTTGCCACTCATGGCGGGCTTGTGACTTCCGAGGTTGTGAGGGTTTAGGTTTTCGGGTTCCTGCGGCTGCCTGTGAGTGTGACTACCCTTCGGCACCGTACTCAACAATAAAGTTTCGATGATCTTTGTGCAGGCAGTCTCCAGTGTACGCTTCCGTGTTTGCACAGGTTCTCCTGCATGCGTTGCATGTTCTCTGTTAGCCGCGCTGTGCAGGCAATGGCACTGATTTGGTCCGCTGCTGTGCGCCTCCTACTACGCAGCTTAGACTCACTTTTGACAAAGTCGGTGCCAGGGAGGTCGGTTACGATTCTGGCGCCGTGAAGACACCATGCGCAACACACTCCCTTGAAGCGCATTGAACCGTGCTTCGCCTACGGCCCCAAAAAGGGAGGAGAGCCACGTAGAGCCACCCGCTGCGTTTTCCGTGAGCTGGTGTACGCGAGGCTCTCCACCACGACCACGACGGTGACCTTGGGAGTGAATGAGAGCTTCGAGCTCGAAGACGACTGTATGTGCAGCTGCGCTCCCCAGATGCAGTCAGTCGCAGAGTTCGGTTGGGATTTTTAATGGTTCTATTCGGCTTTCAGGAACTCCTGCGAGTTGTTGACTCGTGGTCTGAGGCCATTAACATGACGGAAGAGGTCGAGGATGAACTGGGCACGCCATTGAAGCGCAAGCAGAAGTGGGCCATTGGAATGCGAGCTTGCGACAGTGAGGCCTGTCCCGACATAGGGCTTCCTTCATCGCTTTCGTGTTGCAAGCCGATCGATGCACGGCTCATTTTTATAACGTAATGTCGACTGTTTCACGTGGAGGCTTCCTGGGACAGCGGCGCAGACATGGATGTTCCTCCCGATGGGTCTGAGTGGCTCATGCTGGTTGCAATTGGCAGAGGTGACATGGAAGGCACGCCACGGAGTGAAGGTTTTGGTGAAGGTGTCTGAACCTGCAACGTCAACCGCACCATGCACCGTCCTGAGGCAACGAATACAAGATTTCCAGCTAGGAGCAGTTTGCATTGAGAGTTGCAGTAACACCTAGAAGTGGCGTTAATGGAGAAGTGCCCGCGTACTCTTCGGTGAATTTGTTGGACGAATAGTTGAATAGTTGGGCCCTTACCCCGAGATAACATGACATGACATTGTCACGTCACGCAGCAGGTGACCTGTACAGCGTCAACTTGTAACAAAGTTTCCGTGCAGCGCAGGTCGGGGCACGACCACCTTCTACTCATCTGCAGCATTGGGTCCCGAAGTGATCCGTGCCCTGTCCACTGCTACTGTAGGATTTTGTCTTCCGAAACTGGTGGAACACACGGAATTTCAGGATTCTTGCTCAGAGTAAGAAGGAGCAATCTCTCGAGTCGACTCGCCTTTCGATTTTTAGTGCTGGACAAGGTTGTAGCGCCACATTCCGCTTGCGATGGGTCATGGGTAGATAAACACGCCGCTTTGTGAAAGGGTGCAGGGTTAGGGTTTAGAGTTTAGAGTTTATGGTTTAGGGTCTGAACGTGTCTCTGAGGCTATACGCAGAACTTCGGCTGCGCATCACCAGGCTGTTCCACACAACTGCGCCTCGACTTGCAATGCCGCAATGTCGTCTGGCCACGAATGTCGAAGCCATCTGAAGCCATCTCCTCGTAGTCGTTCCCCCCCCCCCCCCGCCCACCGGGGTTTAGGATTTCGGTTGGGATGTTCGCCTTTATACTAGCAGTCCTCAAGAGGGACTATGGTACCCCCAAGTATAAACGCCATAAAGGACTGCTAGTATAGGGGGAGCATCCCAAGGTTTAGGGTTTAGGGTTTAGGGTTTAGGGTTTAGGGTTTAGGGTTTAGGGTTTAGGGTTTAGGGTTTAGGGTTTAGGGTTCATGACGACATGGCCGAAGGATCTTCCGAGATATTCCGCGCGACCCAGCTCGGACCTGCGCCCTGGAAGTGGATGTGTATGTCACGGACGCTAGGCTCAGAGGACTAAAGGAGGGACCCTGATAAGGGACATTGGGGTTATTTGGGGGCTAGGGGTTATATAGGGGAATAAGATGAAAGGTCCCTTATAGGGGTCCCTCCTTTCAGCCCTTAATAGGCAGACTGGCAAGCACCTTCTCTCAGAGAGCTCCCAGACACACTCTCTAGCTTTGTAGGCCCTTCCTCATCTACTTGCGGTTGCGTTCCGGATAACTTCGTCCCTCCTGAACCCTCAGGCGCGAAGACCCAAAGGCCCTGAACCTTAGACCAGGATTACGTCAACGACGAGCACCATGCTAACCCGGAGGTGGTGGACCCTTGGCGCAGCAGTGAAAAGGACAAGTTTTTTTGGCGGTGTGTTCCTCGGCACTTCGAACTCACCCATTCTCAGGAGTACATTACAGTCCGCGGCGGCGCCCCGGAGAGAAGCCGCGGCTTGCCTTGAGGTTGTGAAAGGAACAGGAGCTTACAGGAAGTGGACGCTTGTAGGAAGTGCCTTTCTGGAATTCATGGTCTTGACATGTCTTTGCTACAGTGTTGCCGCTGTGCTGTGGCCAAGGCACTGTGCGAGAGAACTGCCACCCTGGTGCGGCCAACCAGCTAGACAGACTCTACAACTGCGTTCACAAAGAGAAGCTCGGCCTGATTCGTGCGGTGTCATGCCAAGGCCAAGCCCATGAGGTCGAGCTTGATTCTCAATTCGGGTCTTAGTGACTGCAGGTGCCTTTTAAAGTGGACTCCTTAGCACAACAAAAAGTAACCTCAACCATGATTCGGAGCCCACCCCAACCCCCCCCCCCCCAAACCAACCAAGGGAAGCCTGGAAGGCTTGCAGGGAATACATATAGATATTTCATTATACCTATATATATATATATATGTGTGTACATCGTACTCATGTATGTATATATATATATATATATATATAAACGTTGTCTCATGTTATGTATGCATAAAAACATGTATATGTTTATGTCTCTCTTCCTCTCCGTCTTTCCTCTCTCGTTTTTATTCTCTCTCTCTCTCTCTCCTCTTTCTCTTTCTCTTTCTCCATTTCTCTGGCACCCCGCCCTGCCATGCGCTTACCTGCATGGGTACCTTCCTGTTTGTGTTTCAATACTCTTTGCTTGCGTGAAGTCTCTCGACGGCACCCTGGAGATCAAGGGCCTTAACTCTCTCCACCATGTATATGTATGTATATATATATGTATATATATATATGAATATATATATACACACATGTTTCGAAGCAAGTCCCTGAGCTCCACGAATCGGATGGCAGGCAGTAGTTGAGAATAGAGGATTCATCTAGGTCGAAGGTGACCCTGTAGTTTCAAGCTTCAATATTGCAGCCTTCTTTCCGGCCGATTGCACGTGGGGACTTCTTGAACATGTAAGGCTGGAGGCGGTTAAGTGAACCCGTCAGTCCCAGCAGTTGTCCTTCATGTTGTTTGCCCAACTTTCCTTCGTGGCTTGTTAGCATTCACCGGAAGAACCCCGAACAACAAAAACTGAAACAGCCCGATTGAGAAATCCAACCGGGCCTCACTGGATCCAAGAGGGCCCCGGAGCCGAAAAAGAAAAGAACAACCCTGTTCGACGATGATCGGTCAGAAGGATGTTCTGATTGCCAGTGGCTTGTTGTCCCTAAACCCTAAACCCTGAACCCTAAACCCAAAACCCTAATTACACCCTAGGAGCCTGGATGACTGGATTCTCAGCACCCAGTCGGACCGTGCTGTGCGCCTGGACCTCAAGATCTCACCTTTCGTGGCAGCTCGGCTAACTGTCGCTGCTGGTGGTGTTCCTGTCTCCTCCGTGGAGATCTGCTCGACCTGAACCCTCTCTACTGAAACCTGAATACCTGAACATCCTGAACCCTTGATTTTCTGCTTGCATGATTTTGCGTCCAGTGAGTGCCCTTATTGAGGACTGAGAAGGGTACTCTTAGGTCCTGCTTTACAAATCATGTTGGGCTCGCGACTTTCAGGTTAACCCTAGAGCTATGTCCACTAACGCCAGCTACTGCCAGTTGGCGCGCGACCCAAGGACATGTATGCGAAGGACGGATTACTCCTGAATGGCATCGCCACCATCGCGTGTGCACGGGTGCCCTGGAGAAGAAGGAGTGATACGGAGTGGCCTCAACTCTATAAACTCTATAAACTAGTCGGCGGGATTTCGCTTACGCCATCTTCGTTCTTCCCACGGTCGTGCTGAGGCCGCACCACACTAATTGAACTGCGCGGGTGCTTCCTAAAGCAGGGGTACCCCTTGCGCACCTCAAGTACTGGTATCCTTATGACAGGCCCCGAACGTTTCGAAATCCCATATAGATTAAAATGTGAATCTCAAATAGGACATTGTTTGCACCACGGCAATGATCGAGTGAACCCGAACTTTGGGGCCTGGCTGATATGAGCACCCTAAACATCCTAAGCACCCGAACAATTTGTTTATAGGACTTATCCCAAATCCCCCACAACTTTGGGGGGGCACCCCTTTTGAGCCCGGCAGAGTCATCCCCAAAGAATCCAGCCACTGCAAGTCGCCCCCAGAAGAAGCAACAAGCGGATAAACGCAAAACCCCCTTGATCCTGTAGGCCTCAGCCCTAAACCCTAAACATCCCTAAACCCTAAACCCTAAACCCTAAACCCCAAACCCTAAACCCTAAACCCTAAACCCTCAACCCCTTCCCCTCCCGCCACCCCCCTTCCTCCCGCCTGCGGCATCCTCGAGCTGACGCCCGGTGAGGTGGCCCTCCCCGGGCGGAAGCTCCCGAAGTCCGGCAGCATCCATGTGGTGGGCGAAGTGCCGAGGACAGGGCCCTCCGAGGCCCCCAAACCAGGGTTTGAGGGCTTCTTTCTATTAACTTTCTATCATCAACGTCATTGATGCATGGGTGATTCTTCTAAGACTCCGGGTCCCTCATTTCGGGTTGGGGGAGGGGGTTTGGGGGTAGACCTTGTTCTGGGTAGCCAAAGTCGCGGTGCCTGGAAGGATTGTTAGGTGATGGGGTTTCCCGGTCATCGCCAAGTTAAATGGAAGAACGCTGCAGAGATTCCCAGCTCATGTCATGAACGGATCATGCTCGCAGGACTTGTGCAGGCTCCGTACTTCAAGGTGTCGGCGGCGCGGTATCTCGTCCCAAATGCATTGCTTGGGGGCCTAGAATTCGCATCCTGCGCCTGCAGGAAAGCAGACATGATAAAATAGGAACATCTAGCAGCCTAGCGGGAAGGAGGCAGCTTAGCAGCCTGCAGTGACCACAATTGACCACGCTTAATTGTGATGTTGATCCCAGGTTGGCATGGCAGTGGATGGGACTATGCCTGACACATACCTCTCGCAGGTTCTCGTTGTGGGGTCATGTCCTGCACGGCGCACGACATGATCGAAGCCTGCAGATTTGTAGAGCGTGACCGAACGGTTTCAGGAAGAACAGAGAAGCGCAAGGGGTTAGCAAAGAGATAAAACGTAAGGAGAAACACCATTAATTAATCAGCATGCATCGTCATGTGATAGCAAGGAGGACGAAGCCTGAAATCCAGCCTGAGAGGCGTGGATGTGGGATCGTGCCCTTACCCAGGACGAGTGCCTCGGCCCGCAATGCCAGCATGCACCGTCGAACTGAAGCTTTCCCTTGTGCAGTGCTCAAAGGCTGATGGCACTTCATCTGGGCACGAGGCCAGCATGGGGGTGTACGACAAGAGGGGACCTTTAACATAGGCCCCCAAATAGTAGGATTCCTTTTTAATAAGGACCCCAATAAGGTACCCCTATTTTCGTAAACTCCCATATGCGGAGAGGGATACCGGCTACCTGACAGTAAGCAATGTTTTGAACCTCGGTGCTGGGAAGCCTTTGAAGGACACGCTACCACCGAGACTATCAGATCACCGTGCAGAACCTGGCTGTCGTTCGCCCTGGCGCTGAGATCGCTGCGAGCGGGTGCTGGCCTCAGCATGCATCTGCCCACTTAGGCCACTCGGTGGGCATGTGCAATAGGGGTGCCGCCAAAAAACTCTGATCCTTTCTTCCGAGACTCCGCCCAAGACAAGATGCATATACACATGCACATGTATACATATTTCTATATCTATATATATATATATATGTATACATATACATTTACGTGTAAATTTATGTTTATGTACCCTAATGTTTTTGGGCAGAGCCTTGACATCCTTTCTCACAATATCGTCAATATGTGGTCCCTGTAACCCCCCCCCAACCGGCACACATCCCGCGCATCTGTGCTTGCGGTAGTCCTTCAAGCCGTCCCTGGACCCACAACCCTGAACGCTGACCCCTTAAAGGAATAGCAGGCCATCAACTTCCGAAACCCTACAAACCCGAAAACATCCGCCTATATTAACCCTCTAAATCCCACAGACCCTGCAAAACCCTAAACCCTTAAACCCGAAACCCTAAACCCTAAACCCTAAACCCTATCAAACCCTAAACCCTAAGCCCAACTCACGACCTCAGGATCCTTCAATGCAGCCAACCCGGCTGCGAGGCCTCAGTGGCCTTGAGTGGCCTCCCCACGAACGCGGATGCAAGGTGCGGACCCTAGCCGCATGGGTTTGGGGTTTACAGTTTACGGTTTAGGGTTTAGGGCTTAGGGTTTAAGATATAACTACTACTATTTGCTTAAGAACCCCAAAAAATTAAAAGATTACTCCCTATATTACCCTTATACGGAAGAATATTGTTTGTTTTTTGGGGGGGTTCTGAAGCACTTGGTAGACTATAAGATACAAAATAGATTATAGCAAAGACAAATATGCTTGAGTTGTATGTTTATACCCATAATTAACTATAGTTATAAGAGAAGATAGTAAATTGTACTCCTACATTCATTACATATATGTATTTGTATATGGGCCGTTTCATACAAAAGGCGGTGTATAGAGTGTTGTCTGCAGTAGATCTCGTATATACAATGTATACATGTGCACATATAGAGTTATATTTTTCTTGACCTTAAAGTAGCCTTAAAGTGAACAATCGACGACAAACAAAGAGAGGGTACAGCCACCATCATTCTTGTATTTTGGGGGTCCAGGTACGCTGTATCTTACGCAAGGTTTGCGCCGCACAAAGTAGCCACATCCTTGGCATTCTCATGGATGGACGACCTGCAATATCAACTCTCTGCCGCCTTCGCGTCTGTGCCTGGAGAAAAAAATCATCATCCAGATAACATGGGCAAGTGAAGGAGGTTTGGGGTGTCCGGCTGCCGCGCGATGATGTGGGAGTCCTGATGACGGTTGCAAGGTAGGATGCTATGAAACCCTAAACCCTAAACCCTAAGTCTGGGGTGTCAGAAGGTTGGGTGATATCGGTGGTCAAACTTGAGCTGCAAGGTGCTACCTGACATTTGGTGTGGCCATGACAGACTTCAGTGGCCCCGAAGAGGTCGTGACGTACATCGCGCACCTTGCTCTGAAATAGGGATTGCCCAAGTAGGGCTTGAGTAGAACTGTGGCAGAACCCGTGGGACAGCCAAGGATTGATGGTGCAAATGTCGTGGAGATGTGCAACCCTCAAGTGGACGGCGATCCAGACAACAGGTGCCTTGTCAAGACATTTCAACTTGCAGGCTTCTGGAGATCAATGGTGGAGTCACTCTGAAATTGCCAGTCATCCTGTGCAAATGTCATTGCTTCAGAGGTATTACTGCGCCGACAAGCTGGATGTGTCGGACTTTTTGCTTCGTGGATTCTTGCCTAGCAAGCTCCTGTGGCATGGAATAGCCTCCGACATGGATGCGCCATCTGTACAGCTGTTACAATCACACCGAGCACCGAATTCCTCCAACAGCCTCCGACCTTTGACCCCGAGCTTCAGCACTGCCGAGGTGGCTTCCTTCAGGATGGCGAGGTCGTGATATCAGCGCATCTTGACTGGGCGTTAGGGCTCTTAGCTCTTGGCCCCACGGGTCTACTAGTAGGGCCAAGTTTTAGGGACTCATGCGCGTCGAATCCCCCGATTGCCCCCGCCCCCCGCCCCCCCCCACGGCAAGTTCGCCAGCCCACGCACAGTGAGCAGTCTTAAGACTCGTAAATAAACCCTAAACCCAAAACCCTAAACCCTGAACCTCTTTGCTGACAGGAAGCTGTCTCCGGAGGTCGACATACTCGAGCTCCCTGGACAGCGACAAGAGGTCATCAGTTTAGCTGGTTCTTACGCTTCACTTTCTCTCGGTCTGCAATTTCGGGAGCGACCTTCGCAGATTTCTCTCAGACGGCTTCTGCAACCATGCTCCATTTTTCGTAGTGCTTGCTTTGAGGTTTCGCTTTCAAAACCGCTGGATGCTGTACGCGGAGGCAGGGTGAAGCCGGGGTATGTTCAACTGTTGAAGCAATGGACATGTCGTAGCCAAATTTGCGGCTGGCAGTGTGATGGTGTGTGCGTGTGCCTATTCCTGTGCAGTGTTCAGCACACATGCCCTAATTCCTACACCCTCAACCCTTACACCCTGCGACGAATTGTCTAAACGCCAGGAACCCTAAATCTGCTTCAGCTTCAGGGACTAGCAGGCAGCATGGACTCAAGACCCCCATGTGTCTAGTCACGATCTTCTTGAGAACTATTTTGTGTGTGTGTGCTTAAGCACAAACATGCATACAGACACCGTTCTAGCAGGTATCGAAGTAGGGCCAACAGTGGTTCGTATAGAAGCCCTGAGATTCAGGCGTAGGATCTTCGGTTTCTATAAGTACTTGCACCAGAAGCCCCACCCCCTTGAAAACACCCGAAGCCCCAACTCAGGACCCGGCGTCCGAACGAACCCAGCACCTTACAGTCATCGTGGTTGGGGTGTCGGGTTTCGGGTATGAGCACACCCTAAGCCCTAAACCCGGCACCTGATTCTGAGTCTTCTCAAGACGGTGAGGTGCAGATCCTTTGTGTCGGCGGTGTGGTGAGCAATGACCCATTGCCAGAGTCGGCCATCAAGATCGAACCTGAGGCCAGCTCTCTTCGACCAAAAAAATATAGATATACACATGTATACATGTCCTTTTTTTGTTGATATTTGTATTTATTGCTCTTGCATTTTGGAGATGGCAGAATATCTCTCACTCTACCCACTCCTTCCAGAAAGTGTGAGTGCGAAGCATCTTGCAGCCAGCCCTTCTATTGTGCCCTGGGACGGGCGACTCGAAAACACTTGCGGCAAATGTGATCATCCGCGAACATCACATGGCAGACATGACTTGAGCTCACCGATGACAGAGGTCACTCACATCCTTGCTGCAGCTGCCAATGTGCAAGGCTGGAGACAGAGGGTTTCAATACTTACTGTTGCTTAGTAGGGAATGGGAATAAGAGCCATATACAATCCCTTTAGAGGGTAAGTAGGGGATATGTGGTACCTTATTCCCCCATTCCCTACTAGCCAACAGTAAGAATGGGAAGAGCGGAGGGAGCCTCTGCAGAACTGGCCAGTTGAACATGCCGAGCCGATTGCCAGGTGAGGGTTCCAAAGGCTCGCTCCGCTTCTACGACAAGAGCAACGGTCACATGCTTGCACTCAGCGGGGTGCCTTTAAATCGGCTGCGTGTTGTTTTGCGGAATGCGCCGTGCTCAAGGTCCACTGCCTATGAAGCTGCAACCACCATACCGCTATCTTTTAGGTCCTACAGTCCTAGGTGTCTTCTGCGTATGGCACGAGAGTCTTTCACAAGCCTGCCGCAGCTGTTTTGCTGAGTATCAGGCTTTTCTGTGAAGCCGATCATCGGTGATGCCAGCACCCGCGCCTTGAGGGCTGCGCGCTCAGAGGTTCTCACTTTCAATTCTGAGTCAACATGCGGGGCTCCAACGACTTTCCAGCGTTCAGCTCTGCAGGGGCAGCACGCGCTTTAGGCCAAGAACCGCGCTCTCGTGTAGACTCAGTGTAGACACATGGGTTGCCCGCTGGGGTTGGGGACGCTGTAGTGTTCAACAAAATTGCGCTCTCCCCTAGGTCCCGTGTGCATTTTTCAACGCTTCAGTCGGTTGGTGTCGAGAAATCGTGGCAGGCACGCGCTTTCCTCCCCCTGGGCTCTTGGACGGCATCGTTTTTATGCATCCATTCCCGGGTGCAATCGCGCTGCCGCGACAGTCCGCGCACGCGCCCCTCGTGTCCGAATCGGCGTCTTTGGGCCTGGGATCTGCAGCCTCCATGATCGTGACGAGCCTTCCTCATCGCTGCCGCCCTTAGCAGCACGACCGCTCCCCCTAAACCCTATACCCTATAACCCAAAACCTAAACCCTAAACCCACTACCGAAAGTAAAAAAAGAATTAATGTGTCGACTCGTGCTCCTGTGAGCGATGCTTGTTTAGCCGTGCCACCGTGGTCTTACACTGCCCGGGTCTACGGCGATATGTTCACTTTTGCTTTTTTTCTTATCACCCTTAACCCTAAACCGCAAGCCCTAAACCCTAAACCCTTGTTTTGCATGTTTATATCGTATGGTGACACTTGTCAGCCTTCAATCCTCAAGGCCAGAGGCGCCACCTGCGTTGCGTTGGTGCGAACGAGCAGCTAATGCGAGCTGTGCTGAGGTGGATGCAGAAGCAATATACCCCGAGGGGCAATTCTGGGCATTTGTGGTCAACCGGTCGGTGGCGGCTGCTCTCCAGAGACATGGCAGCAGCTTTGCCCTCCCCGGCGGGAGGTTGTTGGATTCAGGTCTGTCAGTTGCCATCTGGCACTATTGCCTGAGATCCCACGCTCTCATGGCCCAGCCCTAAGCTTGAAGCGTGGGGCTCTGCGTCAAGGTTCCAGGACATCTACGAGGGCACGCGCTTCGTCTGCACTGCCTGTTTCCTTCGCATTCACATGTACTACTTGTAATCGTGTCAGTTGGTCTTCAAGTCGTGTCAGGGTTTCAGGGTTTAAGGCTCCGAGAGCTCTAGTTAGCCGTTGCAATGTTGTCCTGAGTCGGAGTCGGGGCATCTTCCGGAACAGGCTCTTATACCCTAGAACCCCTTAAAAAGGCTCCTTCATAGGGTTGATTTCGGGGTTTGTAGGGCCTAGGAGCCCATCATGGTTCTATTCGAAGAAGGCCCTTTATAGTATAAAGGTAGGGTTGATTATAGTCCATCACTGGTTATTCGACCCTACAACCCCCTCAAAGGCCCTTTATAGGGTTGATTATCGTCCATCACTGGTTATTCTACCCTACAACCCCCTGAAAAGGCCCATTATAGGGTTGATTATCGTCCATCACTGGTTTGTAGAATGGTCACAGATGCAGTTTCCGGCCTGAGATACGCATCGCACGCCATCTGCGAAGCTCCCCATCGAGCCGCAGGGAAAAACACATTCCAGGCGCTGGATGCTATGCCTCCTTGCTCACCCTAAACCCTAAACCCTGTAAAGTTGCAGTCTTGAAGAGCCGTAGAGTGATACACCCAGAATCTTGCAGGATTTTGCCATTGACCCCTTCCTGGTGCAGTGCGATTTTGAACCTGGAATCGAGTACATGCCTCCCGACGCAAATTTGGAAAGCCCCCATGAAGATTCTGACAAATCCTTAGCAAAAACGCATCCCAAACCACGCCACTCCGACTTCAACCCACTTAACTAGCGCCTCAATGAAAGTTAGAGGAGTTCGCTGAGTTGATTCTGGACTCGTCATGTCCAGTGTGTGATAGATCAGCTCTATAGACTCAAGATGAGCATGTAGTCGCGGCCATCTACGTCCGGTCTTCCCTTGCGCGTCTCCCTGCATAGCTTGGAGCTCTTGGAAGCCTCCTCCAAGGCTAGTCGTTTACATTGACGCTGCCGCAGCGCCTTATGGTGGAGGCCCGACACCTTCTAGGGTTTAGGGTTTGGGGTTTAGGGTTTGGGGTTTAGGGTTTAGGGTTTAGGGTTTAGGATGTGGTCGACAGCTCGAGGAGCTTTGTGGGTAGCAAAGGCTGATCGTTTCAGAGATCTCAGGTATGTCCGGTAGGGAACCACGGATCCTGAAATCAAGCCCTCTCAAATCTATATCCCCTTTGGGAATCATTCTTTATTTCGGTTTACATAAACCCCAAGAGGATATTGAAGATATTGTTTTTTTAAGGTTCTAAAGGGGAGTATAGAAATGCATCCCGCCGGACTTCCACCAGGTGAGCAAGTGAACCTGCCCTTCGTGGGGCGCTTTCCGGACGAAGTCTCCTTGGTGCCCGGCATTTTAGGGTTTAGGGTTTAGGGTTTAGGGTTTAGGGTTTAGGGTTTAGGGTTTAGGGTTTAGGTTGTTGGATCCCTATTAGGATACGGCACCTAGTATTTAGGGTACCCCAAAAGGGATTATAACTTTGACAACCATCCATATGGTCCTCGATGTTGACACACTGACGGGCAGCAGTGAAGACTCGATGCTCGTGCAGAGCCATATTCCCAAGCAAAGAGTTTCAAAAGTTCGCTAGTCGAGGGTCTCAGGAGCCGTCTCTAGACATCTCAGTTGCCCTAAACCCTAAACCCTAAACCCTAAACCCTAAACCCTAAGCCCTAAGCCCTAAGCCCTAAGCCCTAAACCCTAAACCCCAGTCACAGGTGCCTCTGCTACGTCCAAGAGCGCTGGAGTTCATGGACACAGAAAACCTGGTGGGCCGAGTCTCCCGGCAATGAATGTGAGGTATTGGAGCATGGTCAGGCTCCTGCATGGCATGCGTGTTAGGGTTTAGGGTTTAGGGTTTAGGGTTTAGGGTTTAGGGTTTAGGGTTTAGGATTAAGGGTTAGGGTTTAGGGGGGTTTAGGGTTTAGGATTAAGGGTTAGGGTTTAGGGTTAAAAGTCTGCTCATACTCAGCTAGCCTTGCACCATTTTCAGCACCTCTTTTGCATTGTTTCTCCTGAGCGGCGATGGAAGGTTTATGGGACTCTGACGATTACTTCGGCGGCTTCAGAAGTGAACTTCACTCACTACCACGTCTACTACGGAGCCCCAGTTGAAGCAGTCGGGGTGACACCAGTTGAGGTTGTGGTGAGGGCGGTGGCGGTGAAGGCCAGCATTCATCTAGTACCTTCTCACACTCTGTGCATCCACACCCCTGAAACTAAGCGTCTGGGAAGTTCCCTCACTTGTCTTCATCTTTCTCCAGTTTCCAAGTCAACGTCAACGCAGGGGTTGCGAAGCTGCTCCAACGAAGCAATGCAACTGAAGGGGAAGCCATCAATGCCATCAGAGACGTTGGATGGTGCACCTGCAAAAGTTACGAGCAATGCTTAACCGAGCTGCGCATCATTCATCTAGTTGCCCAAAGATCTTTGTAACACTTCAAAACAGAGATTTTCGTTGTATTCTGTTCTGCAGATTCAGATGATTCAAAAACTTCACTTAAGGGGCCTAATTCTGCATCAGACCCTTGGTCGCTGCAAACCAGGGCTTTCGCATTGGCCTGGAGACGAGCAGTGCATGGGGGCATCCGGGGTAGCAGCAATCCAGAGTGAAAAGCTGCAGCGGACTCCTATGACGGAAGTGCTGCCGACTAGGCTTGGAGAGCCGCGATATAAGCTGACGATCAGAGCATCCCCGATGCAAACCGGGAAGCCTAATGGTGCACCGGCCTGTCCTTGTTAAAGGGCTCTTTGTCATGCGAGGTCGCTCCTGGATTCCTTGATCCTATATTAATATGTGAATGAAGGGTTCTTGTTGTGGGTGAATGCGAATTGAGTGGACACTTCGAGAAGCAGCGTCGTTGGCGCAGGCGCCAATCCTAGGTATGCAGCTCCGCTCGCGGGTGCATTCGCGATTGCTGCACGCAAATCTGTCCGCCAGGTTCGACTGGAAAATAACCTCTGGAATGGCGAGAGAGAGACAGCGAGAGAGAGAGAGAGAGAGAGAGAGAGAGAGAGAGAGAAGGAGTGCGAGTTTTTAGCGAGTGCTGAGTCGCAGACGGACGGGGGCGCGCACCAGCGCGGGGGGCCACCCCCATGCCCCAACGAAAGAAAGAAAGAAAGAAAGAGGGAGAGAGAGGGAGAGAGAGAAAGAGAGATAACACAAGCAAGACCGAGGACTCACCACGCGCCCCTGGGGCGGCCTCCCTTGGGGGGGGTCAAGCGTGTGGGAGAGAGAGAGAGAGAGAGAGAGAGAGAGAGAGCGAGAGTGTGTGTGTGTGTGTGTGTGTACGTGTGCAGGGGAACTCCCTCCGCTCATTGCGGGCTGACTTAGCTACATCAAAAACAGGTTGTCACAAACGTATTCCAACGAGAGCTTTATACATCCACTTCTACATATACGCGCCCGAACTTAAACCCTAAAAAGAGCTCTTCCTTCTCCTGTAAGGAAGCTACAGCCGCAGATGGCCAGAGGGAACTGATCCCTTCGCAATCATACCGGTCTGGATCTTATGGTATTTTGAGTGGTATGTTGTTCAACCTGGCACTCTGTGTTTCGGAATTATGGAGCATCGCGATTTTTACTTTAGCTCTTGCACTGTGCCAAGGTGGCTGGAGCCTATCAGTACGAGGTCCTGGTGAACACACAGCTTCTGCCAGAGTCCAGGCGGCACTCACGTCTAGAAGAGGCTCATCAAGAGCTCACCATAGCTCACCCATATACGGTTGCACCCCGGGGTGTGGTTGTGGGTTGGTTTTGGGTTTAGGGTGTGAAGGCTTTTGAGTTTCTGGGGTTTTGGGCTTCGGGTTTTACTGGTTCTAGGTTTTAAGGTTTACGGTTGTTTAGGGGTTTAGGGTTTAGGGTTTTAGGGTTTAGGGTTTACGGGGTTCAGGGTTTAGGGGGTGAGGGGAGAATCGTGAAGGCTAGACCGGCAGTCCCCGCTGTGGTAGGCAAGGGGGGGGGGGGATTAAGATTTAGGGTTTAGGGTGTATAGGGTTAAGGCAGGGCAGGGGGGTTTGTTTAGGGTTGCGGATTTTATGGTTTAGGGTTTTAAGGGTTTGGGGCTTGGGCTAAGGGTTTAGGGTGGGGTCTGCGTGAGGGTTCCGGGGGGGGTGGCGGGGGGGGGGGGGTTTCCCAGGCGGGGAGGGGGCACGCACTTGCCGAGGATGTCAACACCTTCCTGGTCTTCTGCAAGAATTCTTATGGGGAAGACACTCAGCTGCCAAAATAGAGCTGTTACAGGGGGTCGCGGGGGCATGCAGTGATCCGTGCTCCATCAAAGCCCGCAAGCAGAGGCGTTGGACTCGCGCCAAATTGGCATTTTGGACTCTTCAATGGTCCTCTTGGAGGAATCGCAGCAGCACTAATAGCAATCAATACTAAATTTTAACGACTAAAAGTTGATGAAAAAACATGATACTATTTAATGAGGTACAATAGATAATAGATACAGGCCTTTCCAGCCTCCACACTTTGGTGAGTCGCAATAAAGCCTATCCTCCTAAAGCCCTTTGTCATACGGTGCGACAGATACGAGCAATGTGGCCGGGTTGCTGTAGAAGGTGCTAAGGGTTCAACCATGCGCCATCTTCTTGGGGTGGGAACATCGGGCAGGACCCAACCATATCGCCGAGCTACCAGAATGGTCTACTATACCTGGACGTGCTCTGGCTGCAGCACTTGCGACTTCGGACATGCCAGATGCTAAACCCCGAACCGTAACCCAAACCCTCTAACCCTAACTCCTTAAACTAAACCCTCGAACCCTAAGCCTTAAACCCTTAAACTCAACCCTCTAACCAGCTCGCAGCCGGGAGGTGACCACGCAGATGACCGGCACTGGCGCCCGGGTTGATGTCGCTGTGGTTCCCAAAGGCAGCTGTGCCTTCCGGAGCATGAGAGCACAAGCCTAAAAGGACCCCTTGAAGTCCGTGTTCCGCTCCAAAGCCCTTGGCCAAAGCCTACCTTACAACATCTTACCCTAAATTCTGCGAAAGCCCTTAATTCAACCGAAGCTCCTCATCCTTCTTCCTCCGCCTTCGTGGAGGTGAGGAAGCCAAGGCTCAGAGCTCCTTTGACTACCGGCAGCTGAATTTTGGCCCTCTCACAGCCAGTCCCTGCACCTGCGTTGATTTTTTTGGGTTCAAGGGCCAGGTGTCAAGGTGCTGCAGCATTCCTGAGGTATTTTCTGACTTTCAGAATGTTTAAGACCTTTGCCGGGTCCGACTGTCGGTTCAAGTTGTTCTCGCGGGTCTGCAGCATTGCAAAATACGAAGGCTGCAGAAGCAGTCTGTCCTCCGCGTACTCAGGCGCTGCGTGCCTCGAGCCGAACATCCAGTACGACGAGACGAGCGGATCCAAGGCCACTCTCACGCGCGCGGGCTTTTCCGAATGTGGCTTTGGGGCTTAGGTTTAGAGTGCCCAAGGCGAAAGCAGATCATTGAGGCATCGGCAAGAGTCGATGCGCCTTTCCTCTAATTAGTAATACCCATCGCGAGGGCCGTTTTTCCTTAAGCCACGCTGTCGTCCGGCTGGCTGTTGCTTTGCCTGCAGACCATTGGGCCCTGCGACCTCGTGCCGGGCGCGGAGCTGCGGGGCTGGGTGAAATATTCAGACCTGCACTGAACCATGTGCAGCAAAGCTTAAGCCTTCAGCAGCCAAAGCATCTGGGTTGTTGAAAGTTAGGGTTCCTGTCTTCACTTCCTTTGCTGCAAGGGGCTTAGATTCCTGACCGAAGCTATAGCTGGAAGAGGGCCGAAGTCCTTTTGTTTCATCGCAGGAGTACACGATCATTGTGCATGTGGCCATCCGATTCAACTGCCCTTGCGCGGATCCCTGCTTCTGCACGGGCGAGCTCAGCTTCAAGAGCCAGGCTTGCACGTCGGGGTTTGGGGTTTAGGGGTACGTTTTCGGGTTTAGGGTTTAGGGTGTGAGAATGGCTTCAGGGGAGGTTTAGGGTCATGAGTCATGGCTGTCGCCTGTTTGACCAAAAGTCCACCCGAAAAGTGTTGAGCCCGGGCCTTGTGCCGAAGCCCGACACAGCCCAAAACCCTAAACCCATCTAAACCCTAAACCGCTTAAACCCTAAACCCTAAACCCATCTCAACCCTAAACCGCTTAAACCCTAAACCCCAAACCCCAAACCCCAAACCCCAAACCCCAAACCCCAAACCCCAAACCCCAAACCCCAAACCCCAAACCCCAAACCCTAAACTGAAACTTGGGGGCGAGGCCGCTCCGGGAGGAGGCCTCGACACCTCCCCCTCGGGCCACATCATCCTGCCGGATCGGGTGCCACCGACGCTGACGCTTCTTGGCCCTATACCTTTGAGACCTACGTACTCAGAGGGTTTGGGGTGGAGGGTTTAGGGTTTCGGGCCGTTTAGGGTTTAGGGTTAGGGCTTGGAACTGACGAATGGTGCGACCTGTATCATCAGCTTGCTTAGCTTGAAAGCTGATGGTTTAGGAGATAGGTGTCAGGAAGCAATCAGTTTTGGACAGACTCCCTGACAAAGGCTTCATGACTGCGCTCCTCAGCACAATCAGATGGGATGACCTAGCCATCGGGCGATGCCTGGCGAACTCCTGCACTGGGTCACCAGACTCTTTCTGTCGCCCCTTCCACAAGAAGTGAAGCCCTTAACTACTGTGACTTGTTCTGACATGGGCTTTGGGTCTTGCGCGGCAGTGGGCAAGTCTTCCCAAAGCCTTGCACACCTAAACTCATGGACCAAAATATGGTCCGGGAGCTGGATCGGTTCTAGCCCTGATGGAACAACCAACTCGCCAAACAGCGAATCTTAGGATGCCCAGGTTTACCCCAACTTATGGCAGAATCGAACAAGTGCAACTGCTGCTGCTGCTGCTGCTGCTGCTGCTGCTGCTGCTGCTGCTGCCGCTGCCGCTGCTGCTGCCGCTGCTGCTGCCGCTGCCGCTGCCGCCGCCGCTGCCGCTGCCGCCGCCGCCGCCGCCGCCGCCGCCGCCGCCGCCGCTGCTGCTGCTGCTGCTTCCGTTGTTGTTGGTGGTTGTGTCACGATTGCCATGTCTGTTCTTGAAACTAGTACTGACACTTACTGTTCTTGCCATTCTCCTCATTAAAATGGCTATTGCCGAAAAGGACTCCGTAAACGACCCCGCGAGCAATGCCCAGGGTGCGAGCTGCAACCTGGATTCCAGGCTCAGGGTCACTGGCCATGTGCAGGCCGGGAGCCTTTTTAGGGTTTAGGGTTTAGGGTTTAGGGTTTGGGGTTTGGGGTTTAGGGTTTAGGGTTTCGGGAGGGGTGGTAAGTTACGAGAGCCTTGCACCATCGTCGGCTGAAGCTTGTGTTCAAGCCTAAGCGGCAGTTCGAGCAACCCTACAGCCTGGCATTGGCATAGGACACGGGCTCTTCCTACCCTGTTGTGACGATGTGCGCGGCCTGTGCTCCGCCATACAACCCTGCAACAGCGCCTCGGAGCCAAAGGTGTGGGGCTTCAAAGCCATGGCAGGTTCTTTTTTGGAGTTCTCAAGGGAGGTCTCTTCATGTGGAGGCAGGCCAGCTGCACGTGATCAGAGAAACGCAATTTCCTAAACCCTAGACCCTAAACCCTCAAACCCCCCGAAACCCCGAAACCCCGAAACCCCGAAACCCCGAAACCCCGAAACCCCGAAACCCCGAAACCCCGAAACCCCGAAACCCCGAAACCCCGAAACCCCGAAACCCTAAACCCTAAACCCTAAACCCTAAACCCTAAACCCTAAACCCTAAACCCTAAACCCTAAACCCTAAACCCTAAACGAAACCCTATAAACCCTAAACCCTAGAAACCCTAAACCCTCTAATATCCCTAAACCCTATAGAAACCCTGTAATATCCCTAAACCCTATAATATTCCTAAACCCTATAATACCCCTAAACGCTAGTGAGCTGAGGATCCTTCCCCGCAACCCACGGATCCACCGCGGACCTGCCTGCGCAATGGCGATGCCGAGGCCTGTGGGACCTTCGAGGAAGCTACCTCTGGGATGTTCTCCCCTTATACTAAGACTAAGAGTCCTCAATGGGGGATTCTAATGGGGGGTTCTAGCCGCCCTCTGGGATGTGCCCCCCTTATACTAAGAGTCCTTAATGGGGGACTCTAATAGGGGGGGGGTTCTATATAAGCCGTATGAAGGACTGTTAGTATAAGGGGGAACATCCCACAAGCGAATGCGAAGAGTACTGTTCAACAT
Organism: Symbiodinium natans; assembly: GCA_905221605.1. NCBI lineage: Eukaryota > Dinophyceae > Suessiales > Symbiodiniaceae > Symbiodinium > Symbiodinium natans. The sequence goes on from CAJNDS010000176.1 coordinate 167,324, forward strand.
GAGCCAAAGTTGCATGCTCGTCGGCACATGAAATGTGGCGTGCCATCTGTGTCTTGCCATCAGGCGCACCGATACTGGCGGATCCGTGCATCTGCTGCGGTTGGCTCTTTCTGGTAGATGCTCCTGTTCGCAGTCTCTGAGTCTCTGAGAGAGAGTGTGAATGTGTGTGTGTGTGAGCGTGCATACGTGTGAGCACCTTTGTTGTTATTAAAACCGTGAGCAATAACGACATGACGACAAATCATCACATGTCAAGAAGATATGGCCAAGTTCAGGCCACAAAGTAGGTTTGAGCGGAATGAGCGAAAACATAATTCTACGAGTAGCTCGCGGAACTACGAAGGACCTTCAAACAGTTTGCTCTTGCTTAAGAAGGATTCCAGCACATGCGGTTCCAAGCTGGCACTTGAATCTTCGTCATGCCTACGACTCGGGTCTGTTTAGCTGTTCTTGTCCATTGTCCTTGATCTTGACCTGCACATACGCCCCCCTCCTCAACTTCATGAGCTACATGCTCTACTTGCTGTAGGCTACGTAGTAGGGGTACTTTGACATTGGCTTTGCCCGGTTTCTGGGAAACAGCACCCAGAGTACGCTCAGGTATTCCTCTGGGCCGTGCTTGCCCATCCAGGACTCAGATCAACATTGCAGAGGCCTGGAAAGAGCTGTTCGTTAGTTGTGCTTGTTTCTTCTTCATGGTGAAAACTGTCGGAGCTCTCTGGCCAACAAGCTGCATCTTCTTGCTGGGAGTGGGTGATGAATTCTGGATATGCGGGCCCCTGTTCTGCAGGCGGAGTTCTATGAGGTGTCGTCGCTGGAGCGGTCAGGTGCGACTGTCTCGAGACAGCCGAAAGTGCTCGCATCTTGTGCCCACTCCATCGTGATCCCTGGTCCACAAGGGTTGACTTCATTAGAGTCAAAGAGACGCGCTACCGACAGGACGCAAAGTGGAGCCCACAGCCTACCTCGCGAAAGTACCTGAGATTCCTGGCCTCTCGCTTCAGGATCGGTCATTAACATGACAGGGATGCGTGGATTGAAGCCTCCTCGACCACCATGGATAGCTGGCTGGACATTGACACCTGTGACAGCAGAGAGACTGATTTTCGACAGCTGTGGCTTTTTGCCGAGGTGCTGTGAAGACAGCGGCATTTGACGGCAGCCTTGCAAGCAAGTACCTCATGGACACTTGGCCCATCATGGGCGAAGCTGACTTTGGGTTCGCTGTGTCGCTTACACAAGGGAGGCCAAGGGAGGGGGCCGATGGTGGCAGCTTCGGGCTTAGTGCAGTCTGTTCCAATCCTGTTCTCAGGACACCATCTCAGATGCTTGGCTGGGCATCGACATGGGCATCAGCCAATCAACTGCCATCCTTCGTTTCCGCGGACACTGGGATATCGATTGCGTGCCCTCCAAGGCGCAGTCTGATGCAGCATGGTGGCTGTTGGATGCTTTATGGATGCTGGGTTGATGCTGAGACTGACCTAAGGGCACAGAGCTTGGGCCGTCCGAAACTTCTAAAAGTAGTCACTCTGGAAGGTGGTTCTGGAGTGGTCCGATGACGTCATCACCTGGACGGAGAAGATGGCCTCAGAGGAAAGCCCAACGAACCAGGCAGCTCGGATCTTCAGCCGTGTGCAGACTTCTGCATGCTGCGCACGATCCGCTGTCAGAGCCCTTATAGCTTATTCTTAAATCATTCCGATTACGTTTTTCGCAATATGGTTACTCTTGTTGACTATCAGTATCCGGCGCGCGACCTCCAGGAATTCACCGCCTTTACTGATCTCTACGTCTCCGCCAACGCTGAGAATTGGACCAATGGTGCCTTCTATCAGGAGCGGGCTTTAACGAAGCGCGCGCGGGCTTGACGGCCATCCATCTCACAACGCAGACGGCTGAAACCCCGTGCACACACACACACACACATATATATATATATATTATATTATATTATATTATATATATTATATATATATATTATATATATTATATATATATATATATATATGTATTTGAGCCCCATCAACTCCTGTGATGAAGGTGGCCTACGTAGCAGAGTCCGAGAACAGCGTCATCATCGACGGCGTCACACCGGGGTCGGATTACAACATCCATTGCTTCTTGGCACTTTACAATGTGTAGACTTGGGATAGGGATTAGAAGAAGGGATACTAGAAAGGACTGTAAGTATGAGGGGGAGCATCCCAAGTGTAGACTTCCATTCTTTTGGCTAGAGTACTGCGACACTTCTTACTTATACTGAGTTACTGCTCTGCATAGATTCTGTTGTTATCTTCTATATCTGGGTTTAGTGGTTAGGGTTTGGGGTATGAGAAGTCTCCTTTCCCACATTTAGCGTTCCTTCAAACTACGTCTTTTTGTTGTTGCCTTTTCTTGGTTCATTTCGCGAAAGGCCTTGTGTTGCGCTGTTTCGCCCAACTCTACTGTTGTGATTTTCCTTGTTGCCGCCGTTTTCAGGGCAAGAAGCTTGAACCCAATGTTATCGGGAAAAAATCCTGGGCGTCATGATGCATTCATGCCGTCATGTGACATCTTCGACTTGGCGCACTGCAGTGGAGATGCATGGACGTCCAGTTTCATAGTGCAATGGTCGTCCTTGTAACGCACCGCAATTTCAGCAGCCATGCTTTGATGAAGGCCCTCACAGCACATCATGAGGGCGCATTCTTGAATAGAACCCAAAGCATTGACAACAATAACTGAGAATGATTTGTCCAAACCTGAAGAACGCGGCCGATTGTTGAGGCTGGTCCACGGATGCTGCGAACAGCTCTGGCCCTGAGTCGAACCCCATCGCAGTCAGGACAGTGGACCTTGTAGGGACGCCTGGCAGCATCTTCGAACAAGGGCGCCCCTCGAAAGCAGTAAGACCCCTGAAAATGCCCCCAGCGCCGGTACTCAATAGCCCTAGAAACCCAAACACCTAAGCCCTAAACCTAAACCCTAAACGCTAAACCCTAACCCCCCAAAACCCTAACCCCGCCAAAACCCTCTAGATGCCGTGCGCTGCTCCGAGGGCCCTACACTGAAAGGTCCACGCCGTGAGTTGCAAGGGACTTTCGCCGTGACGGTGGGGCTGGACTGCAGGACCCTGCAGGCGTACCCAGCTCTCCTCCCCTGTGTGGCCCGAGAGAGCCCGGATGAATTCTTTTTCCAACACCAACACCGTGAGGCCATCCAAAGCCCCCCCAAAAAGCCCAACGAAGCCGGAACGGGCCAGAATCTGAGAACCGTTGCCCTAATTCATCCCTGGTTACCCAAGTGACCCGACAACTACCTCAATTTCCTAAACCGCAACTCCTAACTCCTCCTCCAAGCCGTTTGCCTTCTAAGGAGCCTTGGTCCCTAACCCTAAAACCCTAAACCTATAACCGTTTAAGAGCCTTGGTCGCCTGCCAGAGGGACCAGCTTATCCCTCGGCGGCCAGCCTGCAGCATCTCCCAAGTTCCCCCGACGGAGACCAGGAGGAGCACGCCATGTACCCCTTTATTTGGGGGGGTAGGGTTCAGGGGTTTAAGGTTTAGGGTTTAGGTTTATGGTTAGGGTTTAGGGTTTAGGGTCTAGGGCTTTAGGTCTTATGTCTTAGGGTCTTAGTGTCTATAGGGATACCTTAAGGGTCTTAGGGTCTTAGGGTTAAGGGTCTTAGGTTGCCCTTAGGGTTTTAGGGATTTAGTTTGAAGGGTTTATTTTGGGGTCCCGTGTTAAGGAGATTCTTTTCTATTTTGGGGGTGAAAGGGTACCCCTTATTTTGGGAAAGATCCGCATGTCACTCAGCTTAAAACTATCATATGGGGCTTACGCAAAATAGGGCGACCCTAAAATGCCCCATCCCCCCCCCCCCCCCAAACAAAAATAACAACAAGAAGTAGAAAATTTCCATTTTCATTGGGCAAATAAGGTACCTTCTCTAAATTTATTTTTCTCCTTGGGTCCTATATCATACGGCGCCCTACTCATGGAGGGCACCCCAAAAGACCCCATCATTTTGAGAACTGACCAGATTAAGCTTGTTATGGTTGCGGCTAGTATGCCACACGGAGGCAACCAGTAGCTGCTACAGTGAGCTCCTGCGGGATATACGCTGCAGACTCACCCATTCTCTCAGCTGGGCGGTGCCGATGCGGAAGTGTCGCTGGCCAGTGAAACAGCTGTCACTGTCTATCAATGCAGGTCTCTTTCCGTGTAATCACTATAACTAGGACCGCAAATCACCGACACCACGGACCCCTCCTACATCTGCAGTGTCGCTGATTGCGAAAAAGCGGTGCTGCAATCCAAGATTCCGCCCCGACTTGTAGGATCAGACCACACAGGTCACATCCAGCAGTGCTGCTGGCAGCAAAATGCACGTGACACCTGTTTGGGACGGAATAAAGTGCTTCGAGGGATGTCGTTCCAACGACAGATTGAGGCACTAAATGGCCCGTCCCCATTCTAACCGTACCGCCCTAGTTTGGCAGGCTATTGTGGAACAGCATGTAAATAGAGAGAGGTGGGTGAATTTTGACAAACATAGGCGAGATGCGCCAAAGGAAGGATTTCCACCCCTAATTCGAAACCCGCTAACACGGGTCGGCTGGACGTTGGTTTCATCGCTGCCAACCCTGACAGCGTTCATTTTTGTAATTTTGTTTAAAGGTTTTTAGTTTGGGGATTTAGTGTTTAGGCAGTTTTCGACCCTTCAGGCCAGGTTCAGTGGAACGGCCACCCGCGCGGTGGGGGGGGTGGCCATCGCACGTGCGTTCCTCGCGCGCAGGACATTCAGATGACCTACAGCCCTGCTCGCGGCGCGTCGCGTCCCGCATAACCCCTGCGACTCACTTAGGTGCACAAGGGCACCTCTTTTTCACCTCCCAGCCTCCCCAGATCATCCCATAACCCCATCCTTTGTCAACCGCTGCCCACAACCCCATCCTAAAGATTTATTTAGATGGCATTCGGGTTCGCGACGTGCAATCCTCTGCGAACCCTCCCTGAATCCCCCCCCAAAAAAGACAGTACTTTGGAGTAATATCACCCCTGCTGCTGATGTATGACAAAGTGCCCCGAAGACAAAAATCACGGTTCCGGTTCTTGCCCTCAGCTTCAAAGCGGAGCCACGTCGTGGAACCCCGGGGCGCGGCGGCGAAGCAATAACCTGATAAAAGCAAGGCTTTTGTCCGTAGGGCTTGCCCTCCAAAAGCCTGATAACCGCTACAAAGCCCTGTTAGCCCCGTCGTGTATCCCTCCGAAACACTCCATGAACTTAAACACCTGGAATTTTGTAGCCTAAATCCTGAACCCTGGGAAAAAACAACAACCCATGAAGGGACCTCTCTCTGTTGGGTTTCTGGAGGAAGCGGGGTGGGGGAAGAAAAGCAGGGGGGCCGTAAGTAGAGGGGTCAGTGTGAGGAGGGGGGACGAAGCGACAGGAAAGAGGGTAGGGGGTGGGGATGGGGGGGGGAGGGGAGGGCGTGCGGGAAAAGTGTTCATCTTCTTTCTTTTGTTTCTTTCCCTGCGCAATTCAGGCTCAGCATGCTCTTCTAGAGAAAACCGCACTCACGCCTGCTTCCGTCCAGCCTTATATCCTCCTTGTTTTTTGATTCCCAAAAGCACAGCAATGCCCTCGAGAGGCCCCTAGACCTGATGGCTCCCCCATGTCTCTTTTGGGAGTTGAGGCCACTTCGCTAGGACTGTGAGAAGCGTACCAGCTCCACCCTGGGGAAGCGTGCTCACCTGCAAAACAAAATCACTGAAGCGGACTGTGGTTGAAATCCATCCGTCATCTGGGCTCAATCCGATTCTAGATCCCCCGTCTTTCGCGTAATACTTGAGAGGCCTGGATGTTAAGGGGTATATTACTTCTTTGTCGGTGAAACCCAGACACTGTTGGGGATACGAAGTTTTGCTCACGGCTGGGAGAACACGCGGGTGACTTTGTCGGTGAGAAAACTCGCGAGGGAGCCAGCTTATGACGCTCGGCTTTTGGATTTCTCCAGGGCCGTCACTCCCGAAGATCCCAGGCTTGGAGAGGGCGATCGCGGTGGCAAGCAGCACGTAAACAGCCGGGACCACGAAATAGACGATACAATGACGTATGGCCTCATCCCTGATCTGTCTCATAGGAGTGTAAATTTATGCCTAGGGTTCGGTGGGAGCAACAGCAAAACGGCGAGGAGGGGTGGGCAGAACAATCTGAGTAAGACTAATAAGCCGCGGACAACAAAAAAAGAGACAAAAATCTTATAGGCGACCATATTCCAGCCGGATCTGTGCTCGGGATACCTCTTGGGTGAACATTGGGAAAGGGCGGCGCTCGCGGGGGGGCTTCTGGGATTTCTTAACTCACGGGGTTCAATGGCGAGGTCTTTATTAAGGGCCGAGTATTAGCCCTATGGCCTCAACTTACAGAGCCTTTTTCAGGACTTTTGAAAGTGCTTCCCCTGTAAACCCTAGCCCACTTTTCCCATGCAAGGCCTCCCCTCTACCTGGGAGTCGGGGCGTTCGCCTTCCGGAATGGTGATTGTCGGCAGAAACACACAACCATGTGTAACGAATACCGAACACAAGGAAAACTGGGGTGTAAGCCAGGTGGGGTTGTACAGAATATAAAAGAATTGGCGCCTCTCTCTCTTTTTGTTGCTTGCCATTTTTTCTTTCTCTGCCGCGGCGATTGGGCCGTAAGTCCTGAGGTTATTCGTGTGGGCGGCTGGGGTGGATGTGATGGGCAGGAACAAGCAATCCTGATCTCGTGCCTCAGGGGCAAGCTTGTAGAAGACGTCCCTTGCCTCCAATATGTAGTACGACGCAAGTCTGCCCAGCCCATGTGGGAATAAAGCTTTGGAGTACCGTCAGGGCTTGCCTAAGCCAGGCCTTATCACTTTGGTTCCTTTGTCCTTGGTGGCCCTCAATGGGACCACTCATTTGGGATTGGTTGCCTTCGCGCGTTCACGCTCCTCCTATGCTGCAGTTTCAGCACAGGTAATATTGGCAACGAGGGGGGAATCGCCCCCCTCTATCAGCGCTGAACTACGTGATGGTCGCGCAGGATACTGGTGCAGGCTGTCACCGGTCACATTTGCCCCTTCAATTTCATGAAATTGAAAGGAGAACAATCTGAAAACAGTTGTGTAGATGTAGAAATTTCATATGTCTGTCTTGATAGCGTTATCGAGAGCGCACACTGGAATAGCACCAAAGCAACAGCTTGCTTGAAGAGCCCAAATTGCCTTTGCACCGCCAAGGTCAAAGAGCTCAGGACAGGCCAAACGAATAACTGTACTAAATCTGAGGTGGGGTACCCCGTGCCGTGCCAAGAAAATTGTGGGGCGCCTACCAGGTGGGACCATAACCTGATTTTAAACCTCAAGGCCTATATGCCTTCTGCCCCAGCAAGGCAGAAGCCCGGGGATCCAGCAGAGCAGAAAAGGCTCCCCTTTAAGAACCAGGATGGGGTCTTTTTTAGGGACCCTAAAATCATATAAAGTCCCCTTATCCACCCGTGATAAAAGGGACCTGGTTTTTCGAGGTTATAGGGTGATATTACGGTATGCTAGCTCCCCCCTCTTAAGAATGCACTTTGGTGGGCATGATGATCCTGTAGACCGGAATGGCAATCTGTCACGCAACTTATCAGATTTCCAGGTCCCACTGGGTCGCGAACGTCTTGCGGAGGTATACGTTTGCCCCGAGCAAGCCACCTTAAGATATCTGTAGCTGGGTGGCGTCACCAGGTCGGGTGAACTGCTCAAGAATCTTACACACATTTCAAACGAAACCTCGAGATTATCCTTCCAGCCGGGCAACTGCTAAGGGGGCCCGTCACGAAAACGCATCGCGCTTCCTCGAAGCACGTGTCCAATGGGGTGGCCGGAAAAGGCGGGTCACATCTATTCCGGGATATCAAGGAGAGCGGAGAATCAGTACTGGGGCCCACATACTTGTGTTTAGGTACGGCCCAAACCTAAAGGGCCGAGAACATCGGAATGTGCGGGGGGAAAGCGGTATGAAGGATAGCAAGGAAAAGCGGAGGAAGGTGGGAATTGTGGGGAAAACTTGCAAGGTATGTTGCGACTGGAAAAAACTTCCCCGAAATTGCCAGAAATCCAAGAGATTTTCTAGGCCGTTGATGGATATTGGGGGGGGACAACCTTCTGATATGATGTGCGCCGTATACACCGTGGTCCATGATGGTCCTATGAATTCTCTAGGACCCGGATGGATAGGTAAAAGCCCTTTTTCCTTGTTTGGGAGTAGGAGGGTTCCCGTCAATAAAAACATCCTCTTAACCTAAAAAAAAAAGGGGTCACCCCTGTTTGTAATTCACCAGGTGACTCCTGGAGTTTAGTTCGGCACACACAACTAACTGGCTTCGCCGAACGGCCACACAATCTGGCAGCCGGTGAGGAAGAGTGGACCCTATCCAAGTGTCTGTGCCTGGCGGCAGCAGCCGGCGGCCAGGCCTACAAATCGTGGTGGGTTGTACCGTAAAACCCTTAACTTCAGAAGGCCCTGAAAAAATATATGGGTTTGCGCTACGGGGTGGGATTCTAGGGCAAGTTATACCCCATACAACCCCCCTTAAAAATGGCCCTTTCGAGTGTTTGACTGTGTGGATACCGGGCCTATCTACCCGGACAACCCCTAACAAATAGGCCTTTAAATAGGGTTGATCCTTGGGGGTTTATAGGCCAACTCCTGGCCCATAAGACACATAAGAACCTTTTGAAGTAAAAATAGCGGTTCATCGACCCACTCCAGCTTTGCTTTCCAAGCTCACGACAAGCCCAGAGCACGGCTTCTGAGCAGAGCAGACCACGACAATTCTCGGGATCTACAATGTGCTGAGCTCACGTGTGCGTTGCAGTGGCCACCCTTTTCGACCCGTGTGGCGTAAGACAACCTGAATGCTCCTTTTCTTTCCGTATCGCGCTCGCGATCCTCCTCTACCGCACAGAGCGGCCAGCCGACACTCGCCCTCAGGGCGATTCAGGTATAAACTGGCCACCAAAACCCAAAACAAAATCCCGCACGTGCTTAAGTATTGGTGGTCCCCACACGATTGCCTCACCCGAAAGCAAGGTCCCCTGCGATTGTCCTATTTGCGTGTCCTGGCATCCAACTTTTTTTGGTAGTTTTTGAAGTGGCGGTGAAAAGCGGCTCATCTATTCAGGGGGAAAGGTGCAGAATTGTGTGAAGTCAGAAAGAACGCGAACTTGTGCACACAGCTAACGCTCCGTGGTATCCTCCCGCCTTTTTCTGAGAATCGCAATCTTGTCCCTGAAGCCAATGTCCCCTACTTCCGTGTTCTCGGGTGCTCTTCTGGTCCTTGTTTCCCTGCTTCCAAGCCAAGCCGATCGGGTCGGGGGACCGGAGGCCGCGTTCGAGGAATACCCTTTGCAATAGCTGCAGCGTTCGCCCACTTACAGACAGCATGGTCATCCGCAAGCTGTGCTGGGGCCGGAAGTGGTCTTCGTTGGAACTTTGCAAACAACTATCACTAAACATTGCGAATCCCCCAGGGGACCCTAAACCCTAAATCCCCCTTCTCCCATCAGCTCGTTAACTGTGCGCCCCTCTTCTGCCTTTCACGCCCCGTTTCGGTTTTGCCAGCCAGGCCATGGTCCATTGGGGCGATGCCCGCGGCGACATGTTGGCCTTGCAGCACAGCACCTCTGCCTAATGACGCCTAACATGGTATGAAGCCGCTTCTAGCAGGTCCGTCCCTGGCATTCCCTTGGCTTCAAGTCGTCGTCCGAGTTTGCAGTGGGGTGTCCCACCCGAGGTTGAGCCCCAACATTTGTTGGTTTACGAAATTCAGGGGGCCCTTACTGGGGTGCCTGTTATCGAGTAGGACCTACTTGATTTGGGGTCTAAACTTAGCGGTGGCCCCTATTGTGAATCCAAACCCGCCATCTGACTGAGGGGCCATCCAGGCACTTCGTCAGGCGGTCTGGGGCTCGGTGACAAGCTCCGGGACCGCCGGAGCGCTTTCGGCCCTCCGCATCTGCGAGATGGATCGAAGCCTACCAGAGGCCTTCGACACCCGCTGGAGGCCGACCTGCGGGAGACTCGGTAAAAAAACAGACCCAGAATGCTACTGGGGGAGTTGCTTAAACGGCCCCCACCCCCGAAACCCCACACAACAACCCACAATTTTCCTGTAAGGCAATTTTGGATTTATATGGGTTTTTTTTGGTATTTTTGGAGGGGGTATCTTCAGCAAGTCGTAAGAGAATATCAAAGGGGGCATTCCTTGTGAAAAAAACCAAAAAACACCGGAAGGTTGATTCTTGCAGCCCGTTGCAAAGGGAGAGCTGTAGGACGGGTCGTAGAAACACTAAAGACCGTGGTTCCTTGTTTTACAGGCCTCGTAAAATGCCATTTTGATCTGGCACAAGATCGGCACGATTGCGTTCTGGACATGGGGTGTGTTAGCAACCTGACACATACTAGCCCCTGGAGAGAAACCAAGACTATCTGTAAATGGTTGCTGTATGGCCTTCAGAAATAAATCACAGCCGATGCTGAGGTCAGCTCGAACTCCTATTGTTTCTGCACACTCAAAGGGGCAAGAACCATGCCCCCTCCCACCACTCCCCACCCCCAACTCGCACGGAGGCCTCCCCACCGCTCTCAGGAAACTGCCAAAAAAACCACGAAACATTTCACCTAATTGGCAAGAGTTGTGGGCATTCAGAAAACCGAATCGCCACGCTTAGACGAGGCCCCTGCGACATACAAAGCTGTGCTGAAGTTTTCGTGACTACAGATCGCGTGTGCTTGCTACCAATGCAAAATTTGCCATGTGGGGATATTGTGCCTGTCTGCCGGTGTTTATGCAAATACTCGAACCAGATCCTAGAAGCGATAATGCGGCGTGAGGCGCACAGCGGAGAGGGCTTGTTTTGGTTGCAGTTTGCCTCTCGCCTCGTGCATGCCACCTCAATCAGTCCTCTGAAGCAGGCCCCTTCGAACACATGGTCCAAGACTCACAGGGGCTAATTCCGACTGTATGGCTAAAACCATGTTGGGGTCCTGATTTCCATAACGGGAATCCACTATTGGTGAACTAGCTTGGGGGTCCACCATCTTGGCAAGCCCCCATAGGTGACGGCACAACCCACCTTGCGTGTTTCTGTTTTTTTGGAGAGAATGCATTTGCAACCAACGTACAGCCAGGGGGGGGTCCGACCCGGCACGTTCCTCCTCACCACTGCCAATTGCTGTCACGCCGGTAGCGCACACCATCCGCATTGTTTACGGCACTCTTCCCGGAATCCGCAATCAGACTTGTTACTAGGTCCGATGCTTCAAGTTTTCGGCTCTTGTCTTAGGTAGTAGAGGCGGCTCCGGCGCCCGCAACCAGAGGGTCCAACATTGGTGGCGATCGGTGTTGGGTTTTCGTGTGTTACTGGAGATTGGGGTTTCGGCCGTAGTCCTTGGTAACGGTTTCGTTGGGTGGTACTTGGGTAGTTGTTTCTGCAGGAATTTTTTTGAAAGTGGGGACAAGGGTCCTAAAACGAGGTTATGTGTGGCATCATGAACTCTTTTTTTCCTACCCTAAACCTGAACCCCGTTTACAATAATAAAAAAAACACTGGGCCGACCGAGGACAACCCACGGCCCCAAAGGTAGGATTCCAACACATCTACGCTAGCGACCCTGTCCAATCACTGTGGAAGTGCGCCGTGGAGCTCGGCATCCCTCAGCCCCCCCCCGCCCAGGCTGGGCTATTAGGGTTTTCGGGTTTAGGGTTTAGGCCCTACATAATCTCCATAATCACACCCTATAAAGGGCTTGTAAGGGGGGTTACGGGTAGAATAGCCCCCCAGGATCCCAGTACCCTGAAAAAGGGCCGCCCCCTGATTGCTGTAAAGTCGGAGTCCGGGTCCCAGCAAGATCCCCCCCCCCCCCCCCCCGCCCCCTCCCCCCTCCTCCCCCCGAAAAACCTTCAGAATCGTGAACCCTCATCTGCACATGGCCATACGTTCTCACCAGCTGACTCGCTGGCCGCGCTCAGGCTTGGACGATCCCGGGCAAAGCTATCCTGCCATGGCGCGCTGCATGGCCACCACTCAGGCTGGGTTGTCTGGGGGGATGGCTTGGGTTTACCATTGGGCTCCTGGTGTGTAGGTCCAGTGTAGGTGCTTAGGCTGGACAAGGCTCTTCGGCTGACATTGGAGGATCGAATCTGCAACGTTGGAGTTCGGGGGTTCGGGATGAACCTCGTGAGAAACGCTGCAGGAAAGCTGGCTCCTGCCGCACCGGCACATCCCAAAAGAGGTCGTAGCGTGTATTGGAATTCTGAAACTTTGGCATCGAGAGGGGAGTGGTGTGAAACTCTTCATAAATACCGACTTACGGTTTCGGAAGTGGTTTCCCCTAAACCCTCGGAACCTGCCCTAAACCCTAAAACCCATCGGCCCTTAATCCTCCACACTCATGGGCAGGAGGGCAAGGCGCCGCAGGCCGGGCTTGGGGGCTTGCCGTTCCTTCTCAGGGCGTTTCTTGCCGTGTAGGGCTGAATCAGATCGCACCCTGCAGGCAAAGTCCAGCGGGGGGGGGGGGGGGGGGGCCGAAAGTTTGGGTGGCCTTGCAGTAGGTGTTCCTATGTAGCATGGGGCTGCGGGCTGCGTTCTGGAGCACACTTCCGAAGCCCTCAGAGCGTAGCTGTGTGGTATCTTCTCTGCCGGGCAGCTCCTCGGTCCGACTGTCACCGACTCTTTGAAGTAGCTCTTCTTAGCAACGGCCCACTACAACCTGCACTAGTGCAACCGCGATGAAGCGCATGAGCCCTGGTGAGCCCGGTGCGTCAAACGGGTGTTAACGATATTAGGGGTACCCTTTTGGGGTCCCTACTATGAGGGGATCTTCCTTTTTTGGGGGTCTATTTGCGGGGACCCTTATTACTACTATGATCATTATCATCATCATTATTATTATTATTATTATCACTATTATTATCATTATCATTATCATCATTATCATCATTATCATCATTATCATCATTATCATCATTATCATCATTATCATCATTATCATCATTATCATCATTATCATCATTATCATCATTATCATCATTATCATCATTATCATCATTATCATCATTATCATCATTATCATCATTATCATTATCATCATTACTTATCATTATTATCATCGTCATTATTATTATGTATCGTATATCCCCAAATGCTTCAAGACTTCGGCATTCCCAGGAGCACGACCAGTACTTTGAGCATCGGTTCTGGCGACTGCGCTTCGACACCAGGCATGGCCATCGGGCTTTAGGGCCAGGTTTAGGGTTTAGGGTTTGGGGTTTAGGGTTTAGGGTTGATCCTCTTTTTTGTTTCTGTCGGGCGGGGGGGCGGGGGGTTCCCCCCTTATACTTCGGGTACACCAAGGGACCACAATACGGAATACACCTCCCGGGACAGAACATGCCAAATTCAAGCCACGAGAGTCCTAGAGATCAGTAAGCTACAAACTGTGGCAGCCGCTACAGTGGATCGCCGGCTTAGTCAGGATCTGCGCCTGAACCCTGGATTGCTTTAAAGACACATGTCTGCTGAATCTGCTCATGCTTTTCCGAGGGGGCGTAGTCAAAGGCATCCAGGATTCGGAGGTCCTGTACGCCCTACGTCCTCAAACAGGGATCAACCCCTAAACCCACGAATAGGTACACGAACCTCGACCGAGAATGCGCCGACCGAATCCTCCTCCGTACTGCCGAGCTCCAGTCTTGGGGCGGCCTGGCCTGAATTAGCTTACCTGGCCACAAAGAATAGTAACAGCGCGTGATTGTGAGTAATGACTCTGGGGTCCAGGTATGTATTGGGGTTTAGGCACGAGCGTTTGCGGTTTGGGGCTCTACGAAGGCTGTACGCGTCTAGGGGTTCAGAGCTCTAGGGCGCGTTAGTGTTAGAGGCTTCTAGGTATCGGCTTTTCGTGGGGATCAGGACAAGTTTGGGACTTTTGGGGTCGGTTTTGGGTTCACACTAATGGCTTCAGTTCTATAAAGTCGTACAGCTGGGGACTTGGCCTGCTGCATGCTTCAGAATTGACGCACCACGGGGCAGTACGTGGGGGGCCCCATTGACCATTCCATTGCGACAGGGAGCGGACATTCGGATTTGAGAGAGGTGCCCGGCACTCGCCAGGTGGAGAGACCTTCAAGAATGCCATGTTTGGATCGGATCCAACATACCCGCAAGATCAGCCCCGCAGCTGCCAGTTCAGCCCAATCAGTGCACGATCACGCCGTCGCCGTTGCACATCATAGAATCATTTTCGATGAGGAGCTGGGTAGCGGCAGCAGTGAGAGCTGCTGATGAGTGCCAAGCCCTGAATCCACTCGAGGATTGGGCTGGACGCGGACTCGGACGGCATCGTCGACATCATCGAGATCGCGCAGTGGTCCTTGCCAATGGAAGATGCTTGGGTGGCTCACTTGCATAGTCCTGCACCTCTAAGCACACGCCGCTGTCACACGCCTCTTATGTCAAAAGAGCTGCACAGGACATAGTGGCCCTAGAGTTTTTTCTTAGTACGCACTGTTTTCTTATGTTCATGCCGACACAGATGCACAGTCATCTAGGTTTATGGTAGAGGATATTAATGTTTATGTTCATTCATACATATGTACACCTCTTCGCACACATATGTACATATGCTAACCCCCCCCCCCCCCGTACATACACTACCCCCACCCCTTCCGTTTTGACATATTAGCCAAGCAGCCCTAAAGTTGGAGGATCCCAAACCTTAGTCTCTAAATCCTGAAGAGGAGAGTTTTTAGTGCCCCCCTCCCTCCTTTCATCTTTGTTGATGTCTCCAATGGTGTGGGGCACATTCGGCAAAGAAGGGTTCACACTCTCTGCTACTTGGGACATTGAGATAGCATAGATGACGATATCGCTTCCGAAGTTGCCACCGAGAAAGCTGCGAATCATCTTTTTGAAACCGCGGCTGTTGCTGCACTGCAGATCATTGGCACAACAATGCTTCTGAACCCAGAGGGTTCTTGCAGCACTAACGGCGGCCCAGCCCGAAATCACAGCTGGCACTACGAATAACAAGAAGGTCTCCATCTCAAGTCCGGGACATGCGTGTGAAACAGGACGCATGCATGTCATTGACGGAAGGGGGCAGGACACTGCCAGACGCCGCTACTTCTATCGCACTGTGGTATATATATATATACATATACTGTAGCGCCAACATCTACATCCACATAGATCTACAGCTACGAACAGCGGTACAAAGTGACCGGCCCCAGCGCCCAGAGTCATAGGTTGGCATCGACCTGCAGCACAAGACCGAGCCCGAGTCCCGCGTTCTGCAACAGGCGCATGGGGGGGGGGGGTCCGGTTCGGTTCGGGCTTCGAAGTCCTGGACAATAGGGCCATGTACAAAATGCATATGCAATGTGTGTACATACATAATATCTATATATATATATATATATGTGCATACATATCTATATATCTATATATCTATATATCTATATATCTATATATCTATATATCTATATATATATATATCTATCCATTTATCTATCTATCTGTCTCTCTCATTGGGTAGCGCATGCTCCTGAGCACGACCCTGCAACGGTGACACAGGGTTTCCTCTTCGATGGAGACCTGGCAGTGTCGATTCGCTGGACAGGCTCGGAAGGGGACAACCAGGATGGGCTACTAGGGCCCTCTAATCCCCATAACCAACCCAAATAAAGGGCCTTTTTAATGAGTTATGTGGTATAATAGCCCTAGAATCCCTATAATCAACCCAAAAAACGGCCCTTTTTAAAGGGGCTATAGGGTAGAATAGCCCGTCTTAGTACTTCATGTCCATGATGTTTCGTGCACGCCGCAGTGCTTTGCAGATTCGGGATTCTTAGTGGATTCTGCCAGAGCCCGCCTGCCAAAACTGTGACACTTATTCATAAGGCAGGCACTCCTCGTCTTGCACACACACATTATATATATATATGTATATATATATATGATACTATTGCGATGCTGTCGTTACGGGCAGGCAACGTGAATGACTTGGACCTTGCGGTGATTGGTCCAGGACCTGCGCTAACCATGTGTAGCAAGATAGCAAAGGCTTTGGGTCAGTTGGAATGACATACAGCATGCTTGGGTGGGAAGATTGATGTATCCATGTGGTTGCATCAAGAGGGCTGAGCAAGATGGGTTCGATCGGTAAACGGTCGATGAGTTCGATCCGCGCGTCATCCCTGCGATACTGTCCGCCGAGAGGGCCGAACTTCTAAAGCGACCATGTCACTCAACATTAAGTTAGGGTTGAAGGTTTATTGTCAATTCATTGTTGGCCAAACCATCTGTTCACAGGAGCTGAGTATTTGGAGAACAACCTCACCGACGGGGAGTACTACACTGTCAGCGACTACGGTGTCTACGCCGTCCAGTGCAACCCAGGACAGCTCCAGTTCTCAGGATTAAGGGATGGAGGGACCCCTACAACCTTATTCCCCTATACAACCCCATCTTTTCCCCACATCTACCTGAAACAGTGCCTAGATGCCTAGTAGCCCCTACAGTACCCCTGAACTCCCTTAGCAGGGTAGTTCTTTAAACAGGAAGCCAGAGTAGCCCCGCAAAGCCGTGCTGTGGAAATCTGCGGAAGGTGCCCTAGTGCACGTGAAATTTGCGTTTGTTTCGGTCACAGGGACCTGCACCACATTGCAAAGCATAGAACAAAATAGTTGCATGGCAGATGTTTCCCGCACTCAACTCAGACACCGTAAGATACCGTAAAGGCATTTGCCGTTTGCAGTTTGCGTCAGAAAGCTCAACCCTAAACCCTAAACCCTAAACCCTAAACCCTAAACCCTAAACCCTAAACCCTAAACCCTAAACCCTAAACCCTAAACCCTAAACCCTAAACCCTAAACCCTAAACCCTAAACCCTAAACCCTAAACCCTGCAGGAGACAACTGCCCTGCGCCGATTCTGAGCACGATGTTTGTGCTTGCGTTGACGGGGCTATATGACGTGCAGGCCCAGCGCCCGATTTTGCCGGCAGCCATGCCTTCAAGAGGGGTTTAGGGTTTAGGGTTTAGGGTTTAGGGTTTAGGGTTTAGGGTTTAGGGTTTAGGGTTTAGGGTTTAGGGTTTAGGGTTTAGGGTTTAGGGTTAGGGTTTAGGGTTTAAGGCTTAAAACTTAGGGCAAATTAATGGAACTGTGAACCTCCTCCCTCCCCCACTGTGAAGAGCGCGAGCACTTGGTGGACACTTGGTGGACGAACGCGCGCGTGGCACGTGGCTTTTCGGAGAATCGGCGGCTTCTGTCAGCGGAGCCCGACGTCTCCCGACGTCTACTTCCGAACCCTTCGAGTTCAGAGTGTAATCGTACGTTGCGACCGCCCAAACTTGTTTGTTCTCAATTTCTTTGCACAGCTACGAGGCTTTGAGGTGAGTGAGACATGCCATTTTGGCATTTTTTATTTTGTGTTCGTCTCTGATCCCGGCACTCGTTTCCTCTCTTGAGAATGCCTTTGGACCGTGATATGTGCGAAGCCGGAAGCTGCCAGTGACGTTTTCAAAGCGGCAAACTTTGTCGGGCCACGACTTGTGTGGAGCAGGACATGTTGCTTTTGAGTTGGGCTGTTTTCAGGCCTGAAAGGCTTGTAGCTGCCAAACCCTGCCCCTCCAGTGCCTCTACCCTCATCCCCGCACCATACACCCGCCCGTCGCCCCAACCATCGCCCTTCCGCAATGAATCCGCACTAGACCTCTAAAGCCGCGAAATGTGGAGCACATAAGCCCAAAGACAGGCTGCATTCCAACTATGGAGCCATCATAGCCCCCTTGCACCTGCCAGGTCTACAGGCGTTCCACCGCGTCCACACCCTGGGCAGACATTCAACTCACAGCTACGGTGCGGCTTTGTGGCGAGGCTGGCAAGGGAGCTTCAATCCAAGGTCTCAGATGTAGGGCTCGGGGCTCGGGGTTTCTGTTGAATGACACGGGTCAGGGGCTGCTGAAGCCTCAAGGGCAGCTCTTGCAAACTCAGCTACAAAGTTGGCATCGAATCTTGCCACAGGACATGGAGTATAGCGCGCTGCTACCTGCTGATGAGCATAACAGCACCATCATCACCGGCCTCCGAAGCTTAGCTGCATGATAGGCAGGTTCAGGAAGATGGCAGTCTCATGCGCCATGACCCGCATTGCAAGAATCCGTGTGATGAACATGGACCATGGAAATGTATGGAACATCTGGGCTCATCTGCGAGAATGCAACAATGGGCTTCTCAAGAGTAGTTCAGGTGTCCGGACCACTGGCTGCCACCGGAAATTCCGAACCCTGGTCGACAACCTGCGGAATTGGCAGAGCTCGGCTCGCTATGGCTCGTCAGAACAGCGAATGTGGTCCCTGGACCCTACACACACCGGGGTTTGGCATAGTTCGGGCTTCTACTTTGCCTTTGAGTCGAGAGGCTCTGCCGGGTAGCTCATGTGAATCCCTGATCTCAGGAGCGGTAGGTTCAAGGCTCCCAGGCATGTGCTTTTCCTTATTGGGCTGCTGGAAGTTTACTTTTCTTCTGAGTGGGCCTGAAGGTACATGGCAGACACAGACGAGATCCTTGGCAAGAATCGTTGATGCTGGGTTCTCCCCCAGTATTGTGCCAGCTAAGAAGAAGCGGAGTTAGCCTCGTCAACCCGCTTCAGGATGCTTCTCCTTGAGCAAGCATGGTGAGAATTTGTCCAGCGCTGCTTAAGGACGACCTGTATGGAGACAGGTGGCGAAGGCACGATGGTTACCGACAGAAGGCAGGTCTGATAGATGGTCGGTAGAGAGCTGATGAGGGGGCAAATGGAAGTGGAATCTCTTGTGTGGGCGCGGCGATTTCTTGGCAAAACAGCTGCTGTCTTCACGCGTGGCCCGCAGGAGTGTATCTTGTACTGATCGAGTATCCCTAAACCCCAAACCCTAAACCCTAAACCCTAAACGCCCGAAGTTTGTGTTTCGTATGAACAGAGATGTCTTGCCCCAAAGGCCTTGGTGGCGGATGAGTCTGGAGCGGACGCAGCTAGTGCAGCTTGCCTCATGAAGCATCCGAAACTTTCCCCTTTTTGCGGAGCACGACTTTTTGCAGGGTAATTATTTGACACAACCCACACGGCAAGCTATGACTATGGACGAACGAGCCGAAACCTTAAAGCCCCAACCCCCCCCCCCCCCCCCCCCCCTCCCCAAAAAAAAGAACCCTTAACCCTAAGACCCTCAACCCCGAACCCCCGCAGGCAGGGCATTTGGCTGGCAGGGCTCCCGGGACTGGGGGTGGCCACTATGGCGGCTTGGCATGCAAGAACCGTGCAGCGTCCGGATGCAGTAGTATGCTAGTCGAGCCCGGTATTGTGGGTATGGTATGGTACGGCATGGTAGGGTGTAGGACCACAGCGTAGGACCAAGCATGCGTTGCATACAATATTGTTAAGACAGCACAGCAGAATAAGCGTAGGGGTAGGAACGCTCTTTCATTGTGATGTCCTGAACTCGACAGGCAGACGTGTATGTCTCGAAAAGCAGCTTGGCAGGAACAAGCCACTTCTCCACCTCGCAAGAATTGCGTAAGCCGCTTTAGGCAGCCAGGCTTATACCTCACAGATGTGCATCCAGCAGTATATTGTTGAACGGACGTGTTTTTGCAGCATCTGTTCAGATGGCATGATTCGCCTGCACTACTGGCTTTCACAACTCTTTCTTGCGAAGTCTCACACGGCCAAGTGCGAGGCACGCAGCAGGAGGTGGGGACGGTCGTCAATGTGGATGACTACAATGGCCAGACCTTCTACGTCTACAACGCAACGACTCAGTACTGCTACAAGGTCTCTGTTGGCCAGATGGTAGAGGACCGAGCCGTGTGCGCTCGTTTGGTTGTGAGATCAAAGGTGAGCAGAGTGGTATCATGAATTGCCACTGCTTGCAGCAAGTTGCTCGCAACTTCCCACCCCTGAAGTCTCCAGGAAGATAAGCTCTCATCCGTGGCCGCATGTGATGCCACTGGCTTCGCACCAACAGCCTCTGCCAACTACTTCTTGATCGGAACTTACGCTTCCACTACGGACAACATGCAGTCTTATGACGCTCGGCCGGGTCTGCCCCCCACTCCTAAAGGTTGGTACCCCTAATTGCAGGCTGCCACGAGATGTCGTGGAAATTTGAAAAATTGTGCCCGGAATCGTTTCAGAGCAGCACTCAAGGCTGTAAATGGTGCTTTCTCTCCACATACCTCTCAGACGCTAATAAGCCCCCAAAACCCCAAAAGTCTGCCTATACCCAATATCAGTTTCTACCATCCAGATCACGAATCTCCTTCTCTCTGTTTCTTGCAGCCCCCTTGTGGCATCCTGAGGTGCAAGGCGTCAGCTGCAACTCCGGACAGCGCCACGCCACCCTCCGCACCGAGATCGACGCCAGCCTGAGCTCCCTTGTGGTGACCGTCGGCGAGGTGATCCGAACTTCGGGGCATGATTTAGGGGGCTTTAGGACATGTTCTGCGATCGTCGTGAAGAGTATCATGGCGGTGGTTCATGGATTCTCTGCTGTAGCAGTGCAGAGTGGACTGCTGCTTAGAGCTTGAAGTCGAACATGCTCTTCAACAGTCTCGATGCTCAGTTGCGGTTCCCTTGTGATCTTCATGTGAACCCACAATGTCCTGAAACTTCCCGGGCCGGTCTGAACTTGCTTTGTATGCACTCCTGAGTGTGCAGGTCGCAACGTGTGAGTACGAGGTGGTGCTGCATGTGCCATTGGATGACGTCCTGGTCGCCGGCACTCTCTGCGCACAGGATGTTCCAATAGGCGTCATGAAGGAGCCTCATTACCGTCTGTGCGCTGGTGACAGGAGGGTCGACAATCAGCCATTTGTAGTCTGTCGTAGGCCGGCTTCCCTCTGTTCATCTGAGGCTTGCCTTGTAATCCCTATAGATTTGCATAAGGTGCCCAAAATACAGATTCAAATTAATCGGCCCCGATGTGGCTGCTAGAGGGGCGGGCCGGGGGGCCTCCTTGGTCTGTGAAAATATAGGAAGCATGGTGGAATGTGCAAAGAGACAGCCAGGATGCTTTCGATGTGCCAGTGCCCATTTCGTGCATACAGGACTGCCCTTGCTTTCATGAAATCAGTGCTGTTTCATGACCTGTTGGCGGCCTCTAGCAATGGCCCATCCGTGCAGCAAGCTGTTCCTAGCCCTACTGATGCAGGAAAGCCGAGGAAGCACCGCTACTGTGCTGCAAATACTGTTTTGGGCATGATTGGAGTAACATTGTCGCAACTACGTTCACTACTACTTTTACTACTATTGTTACTACTACTTTTACTACTACTTTTCGTCGTCGTGGTCGTCGTGGTCGTGGTGGTGGTCGTGGTCGTGGTCGTGGTCGTGGTCGTGGTCGTGGTCGTGGTCGTGGTCGTGGTCGTGGTCGTGGTCGTGGTCGTGGTCGTGGTCGTGGTCGTGTTGTTCGTCGTCGTCGTCGTCGTCGTCGTCGTCGTCGTCGTCGTCGTCGTCGTCGTGGTCTTATCATTCTCAGCCTTTGTGTCGTGGTCGTCGTCATGATGATGATGGTGGCGATTGGGATGATGATGGGGAGGTGGACGAGGAGGAGGACACCCACGAGTAATACGACTGTTACAACGACGACTCCTACTATTGACTCCTATTCACTTGTTACTCTTGTTCTTGCTATCACGATTTCGAGTATCACTGTTGGTATTGAATAGAGCCAATAGCTCCCTTCTGCAGCAGGCTTCTGTGTCTGCTGATGTCGTTGAGACATGCGCTAGGTTTGGGTGGTCGCCAAGCCAGAGGGCAAGCGCCTGCGTCTTTGCGAGGTAGGCCGACTGAATCAGCAAGAGAGACAGGACAGGGAGAGGGAGAGAGAGAGAGAGAGAGCGAGCGAGCCAGCGAGCGAGCGAGCTTCCATCATTCCACCGACTACCCCAAAGCGGGGGCGCGCGAACAGCGCGGGGGGCTTGCCTCTCATGCCCCAAGAAAGAAAGAAAGAGAGAGCGAGCAGAAGAAGAAACAAAGAAATCGAGCAAAAATAAAAAACAAGAAAGAAAGAAAGAGAGAGAGGCCAGAGTCTTTGGATTGGAGAAGAACACCCTCCGGAGCGGCGCAATTCCCAGGTGGGGCCGAAATGTCAGGCCCAGAGTCTCCGAAACAGGCCACGGGGACGTCTTTCCCGCTGCCAGAGAACGTGTTGAACATGGGGCCGTGCCGATTTGGGGTAAGCACCCTGGAAGTAGGACCTCAGGCGGCTTGCGGCTGTCACCGCGCTTGGGCCAAGTTGGCTTCCAAGCTCAGACCCCAAAAGCAGAGGTGGGAAAGAAATGCGGACGAGACGAAAACGAAGAAGCAGAGAGAGAGAGAGAGAGACCTAGAGAGACCCCACAGAGTAAAGATGCCCGGGGCTCCGGCCCCAAGCCCCTAGAAAGAAAGAAAGACCCCACAGAGTAAGTCTTGGGGCGAAGTCCTTCTCCCAGCCTGCCTAAACCCGAGGGCGAGGACGCCCGGGGGCTTGCCCCCTTGCCCCCAAGAAAAAATGAAAGAAAGAGAGAGTGTGTGTGTGTGTGTGCGTGCAGAGACGGTGTGAGTGTTAATGTGGTCAGGCCCTGCGATAAGAGACAACCGCCGCTCTTTGTATATCGACCCCAATTTGTGAAGCAATTCAGGTTGCTTGCAGGAACGGTCGAATCAATCACGCACAACTGAAGTCTGAAGAGCAACGTTGGGTACTATATCACGGGCAAGTAGAAGATAGCCCGACCGGCGGATCCAATCCGCACCGTGCCACACACTGTGTTTCAGCGCATAAGCCGTTCAGAACCGGGCTGTCTGTCCGCCGGCCGGCAAAGGGAACGCAATGCCTGTCCTGGGTAATTCCTGTGAAGCTACATCTCCCTTCAATGGCAGGGGTTACGGCAGCAATGGAAGCAAGCCATTGTCCTCCCAAGCTATCAAGGTCAGACTGGAGTTGCGTGCGGTATGCGGAGCAGCGGGCTGGTAGAAGTTCTAGAAGTTCTCGACCAGCACCCCTGTGGACAGGTAGAGATCTTCAGCGAGCCACTTCCCACGGTCACGCAGGCCGTGTTTTTCCTACTTCCGATTGTGTGTGTTTTGTTCTCGGATTTGAAGTATTTGAAGAAACAGATTCAGCGATGCTTAAAGTCTTCACTTCCACTGGCGGCTGGATGATGACACCCGCTTTCTCCATGTCCCTTCTGCTGCTTACAGCCTTGTCTTGCAGAAGAAACGCCCGCCAGAGGTCAAGTTCGACTATGGTGATGCCGGAAACGAAGCTCGCCAGCCCAGAAGATTCTGTGCCATCGCACACAGTGCAGACTCAGGCCCTCAACCCTCGCCTACAGCCCTAAGCAAACCCTAAACCCTAAACCCCAAAACCCTAAACGCTGAGCCCCCCCAAGTTGCAGAGTTCACTGAGGAAACCACAGGTTCCCCTTGTGGGGCAAACAACATCACCGTGGAGTTCTCCGACGATGCTCGGCTCACCGCATATGGGGGTTTAGGGTTTAGGGTTTAGGGTTTAGGGTTTAGGGTTTAGGGTTTAGGGGGTTTACGATATTAGGGGAGGTACCTTATTGGGGTCTTTTATATAGAGATCCTACTATTTGGGGATCTATATTGGGGGGTCCCCTATTTTCGTAAACCCCCATGTGACTGCCTTTCTTGCCATCTAGAGATCCAACTTGACACACTCACATTTCAGCACTTCTCTCTATGCTTCCTGTTGAGCAATGCTGTTGTTGAAGAGACAGCCTTGAACCTTGTGCCCCAAACCCCTACATGTTCTCCGACGGCAGTGAGATCAGATGCCCAAGGACAACACGACCTGGCTTAAAGCATGGGATGCATTCGCTGATGGCTCTCGGGCGCAGTTAATCCAAACAGCGCGCTGGACCGGGGTGGGATGGGCAGGGATGGGCTTGGATGGGCAATGTGCGGCACAGTTGGGTCTTTCTTGAGGTTCAAGGGTATCTGACACGCGAATTCATGGTGTCCGGCCGCAGGGGTAGTGAAAGGATCTCAGCCTCAGCATAACAAGGGGCCCATAAGATAGACCCCCCAAAATAGTAGGATCCCCCTTATATCAGGGGCAAACCGATCAGGACGGCGTATGGGGGCGGATGGCACACAGCCTTCGGCAAAGGCCGTCGAACTCTCCTAGCCTTCGTCGAAACTCTTGGCCTTCGTCGAACCCCCTCCCGACCCTTGTGGCCTTCGTCGAACCTCCGGCCTTCATTTAGCCTTCGTCGAACCTTCGCGTTTTTTTTTCGGGCTTTGTCTTGGCCTTTTGTATCGGTCTTCGTCGAACCCCCTCCCCCTTCGTCGAACCTCCCGGCCTTCGTCGAACCTTGGCCCGGCCCCCCGGCCTTCGTCGAACTTCGTCTCGGCCCGTTGGTATCCCGAGTCTTCGTCGAAGTTCCCCGGCCATCCTGCTCTTCGGCCATCCTGATGTGTTTTCCCCTAATTATAATAAGGAATCCCAAGAAGGCACCCCCCCCCCTCCCCCCAAGATCGTAAACCTCTAATCGATCCCGGCCTCCTGAATTCCTTACCAGCCTACGTGGATCCATTAAGCTCCTGCGCAGGAGCTGGTGGCAACGCCTGTTCGCCCTGCCATTTCACGCCAACTTCAGCCAAACGCAAGCTCAGAACCTGACGATCCCGAGGCCACGATTCCCAGAAAGTTGGTGGCGTACTTTTGGGCATGATTCCACATGAACTCCCCGCTAACAGCATCTTGCTTTCAAGCCTTTAGGCTCATCTTTCCATCCGTAGAGTCCCCCTAGAAATGATGTAAGCGGGGCGAGGAGAGGAAGGAAGAATGATACGCCCGTGAAGTGCCCGCTGAAAACCATTAAGGGCGCTGTTCTTTTGTTCGGTTTCTTCCTGTCAACTTGTGTCAACATTCGACCGCACTTTCCAGCCTATTCCATTCACTTCTTTCACCATCAGATTCAATGTGTGATCACAGAGTTCAAGCCGTAGAACCCGTGAAATAGAAGACATGACACGTCTTTCAGCTTCAGTCACCATCAGGAAAGGACCAGGCAATGAAGCAAATTTATGGGTTTCGGCGGCTGTCAGGATCACACACAGGGTAAAGAGTCCCTTTCTTGGTCCAACGTTCCTTTCACCTCTATCGTACATGTACAAGGAGGGGCCCCCGAGTTATAAGTAGAGTTATAACGACCCTAAGTTGGGTTATACGGATCTTAAATTAGGTTATATGTCCTTTAACTATAGTTAGTATAGTAAGGGGGGCCCTCCTTGTAGAAGAGCACGCCCATCCTGATCCTACGCAGTTTGCGGGAGAACTCAACCTACGACGTTCTGTGCTGGGCGACAGACGCACTGAACAACGACATCATGCAGCTTGGCGGCAGGGCCTTCTTGAAAGTAAGAACTCAAGAAAACTCTTTTGCAATTACTTTGCGGGGTCTCGCCTCTTCTAGGGAAAACGCAAGCATGGCCAAATAGAGGCGATCTGCTTGCCCAAGCACCTCACTGAAGGCAAAGCATGGTGATGCTGCCACTTCCCTGGGCCGACACGAGACGCTCGCCTTGAACTTCAGCAAGTCACGAAATCTAGAGGAGGTACCAGGATGGGTTATTGGGCCCTATGATCCCCATAATCAACCCTATAAAGGGCCTTTTTGAGGGGTTATGGGGTATAATAGCCCGTCCTGGTAGGTCAAGGTCCGAAAAAAGCTACGAGCTATGGATTGTTTCACACTCGTGTTTCAAGGAAGTAAGGAAGGGGGGGAGCTGAGGGGAGCCGTGCAGTCATGTTGCTTAGTGAGCAGGTGCGAGAGTCGGTGTTTGATTGCAAGCCGAAGTCAGAAAACCCTGGGCAGGATATGAGGTGACCACGGATCCTGTCCAATTCCCTGGAGCTCGTCGTCTACAGGTTCAGGGGCAGCACTAGTTGGAGCAGATGTCTGTAGCTGTCATTTCTTCTGCGAGGGTTTTAAGGGCTGCGAGGGTTTAGGGGTTTGGGGTTTAGGGTGCAGCACGCAGAGAAGAACTTGCAAGCCCCATAGGCCGTGTAAATCCAAAGAAGGCACCCTAAAGGCCGTATGCACCCTATAAGCTGTGCAGGCCCTGTAGTCCCCAAATCCTAAACCATCTCACCTGAAAAGTCTGAAGCTTGTCAGGAGGACGATGAGACCCTCAAGTGCTCTGGCTGGGTGCGTGAGCTGATGCCCTGCGAGGTGGGAGGTTTGGGTCTGAAAGGGCTGCAAAGGGGTCTTGTAGACTTCACACGGCCTTGACAGGGTCTTATAAGGTTTTGGTTCAGGGTCGCGTCGAGATGGATCCAGAGGTGTCCTGCGCTTAGCTTTGTTAGGAGGAGATCGCCACCTCCGACAGACTGGACCCCAGCTTGGCACTGAGATCCTGACTTGTAAACCACTTGTGAGGCATGATGGGCTTTGGCTGGACCCCTTCCACCCCCCCCCCCCCCCGCGTGAATCTGCGGGTGTCTGCGTTGCGGCTGAGGCATTGCACAGGCAATCGTGGCGAGCATCGAGTCAACGACTGAAGGTCCGCAGCCCTGTCTGTTGCTTGTGGAATGTGACATACTATACCTGGTGATGGAGAGTGGTACGAGTTTCAGCCAACAATAGTGTAGCACAACATGAATTAACTTCACCGATCATGGCAGTTCAAAGCAACCACCTGCGAACGATGCATGTCGCTGTACCTGAGGACGTCTGCCGGGATCATCATCATCGTCATCATAACCATTCTGGCTATCATCTTCTTAGTGTAGGTTGTTTGGGGGTCTAGGGTTGAGGGTTTAGGATAACACAGTCCTAAGCAGTATCAGAGGCATGATAGCTGCTGGACAGGTTTCTTGACGGGCACCACGGAGCGAGTTACCTGGCAAATGGAACTCCGTGGCTCGACTGAAGCCAAATTCTGGCTTTCAACCAAAAACTGCAAACCACAGATCTTACACTCTCTATTTCTTCATTCCGACATTTTTTCATTGTCCCCTCAAACCTGTCCGAAGCCCTCAAGTTCCCCCAAGAAGCGCCTTTTTCGTCTTCACTGCGGCCACCCTTGGGTTAAAGGGTTGGGGGGCGGGGGGGGGGGGGTAACCCAGGTTTGTTTGATAAGGTTCTGAGGGGAGTATAGCCTAAGGTTCCCCAGTCGCCCCGTTTTTCTCAGGAGATGGCAGCTCGGTTTTTTTTTAACGTCAAAAAAAACCCTAAACGTTCCCCCAGGCACCCCTCTTTTTTTCATGAGGAGATGGCAGTTGCAGAACAGGGTTTTTAAACACACTCTTTTTTTAAACCCTCTTCTGTTTAAAAAAAACCCTTTTTTCCACGAGGAGATGGCAGTTGCAGCCATCGTTTGGGTGGAGTTGCGACTTGCATGGTGCGCTGCCACGTCGTCGAGGAGGACCTGTCGTGGCTGGTGCAAGCTCCAGGCCGGCCCGAAGTAAAGCAAACAGAGCTTTAAAAAGGAGCCATCTTTTGGGGGTTTAGGGTTTAGGGTTTAGGGTTTAGGGTTTAGGGTTTAGGGTTTAGGGTTTAGGGTTTAGGGGGTTTCCGAAATCAGGGGCACCTTTTTGGGCTCCTTCATTACATGGGAACCCGACTATGTCGGGGTTTACTTTAGGGGACCCTCACTGTCGTAAACGCGGAATAAGCTTATATTGCTGTTAGTATATTTATACATGAACATTTTTCATGCATTATTAAGTTATGATAGTACTATCTCTTTATGTTAATATTTTGATACATTGATATATTAGTATATTACTGTAAAATCTGTGGTCAGACGAGAAGACGCGTGATGCTAGCCACTACCTTGCCGCCTTCTTTTGAGATTTTCGTGCCCCCCATGAAGCCGCAAGCTCACTCAGCTTCAAAAGTTACATCTTGGCATATGTGGGTTTACAAAATAAGGGAGAATCAAGATAAACCACCAGATATAGTAGATTCCCCTTGTAATCGGGACCCCAACAAGGTCACCCCCTAAAACCCCCATGTGAGCCCAGAAGCCTTGAGGTGAAGCTTGTCACTATCCCAGATGCGCGCAGACGAGCTGGTCGAACGAGTACCCGGTGTATCTGGTATTTGGGCAGCTGCGGCCTGCGAAAGAATACACCCTTCGCTGCCTGGTCATGGATCCATGGGGCAACGCCATTACAAGCGATTTCAAGATATGGGTCCCCGGCCACACCACACAGTCAACATCGAGCACACCGACCCCAACGACCCAAGCACCAACTCCACCTCCCACTACACGTCCACCAACCACAACAGCAGCACAAAACACCCCGCCGGTCGATTATTTCACCACGCGACCAGCAGCAACGACACATCGTGGAGGTCAGACAGAGCCTCCCACCACACGTCCGCCACTTGTTTACACGACGTCGGCGACTCCAGCGCCACCCACAACGCCAACAACCGAGACGACCACAACTGAGCCTACAACCACTCAACCTCCCACAGTGCCCCCATGGCTCGTGGATTACACACCCACGGGCCCAGTGCGAACAGAGCTTTCGCTTAGCACTTCTTCAAGAGAAGATGCTGAAGCCTTGACACTCCCGACGGCAACCAGAGCGTTGGTTTCTTCCCTGAGGCTGGCATTAGGGCAACTCAGCCTAATTATGCTGCATGCTCACCAAATTGCACAAATTTTCAGGCCCTGTGACCGCTTCTCGCGCATTGTACAAGCATGAGAACGTCTCAAATCAGGCTCAGCCTCACCGACCAGCTCGTCATTCTGGGCATGGACGTGTATTTTCAAGGCTCGAGGGCCTTGGCTGGTGTACCGTGATATAGCCGGGGTACAACATATGCCATGATCTACCTTCTTCATGTTCTCTTGAAAGACCTTGTAAGAACCAAGTATCAGTAAATCGAGTATCAGTAAATCATAAGGAAGAAGCGACTAGGTTTTGCTCGGGAGATCGCGAATTGCTGACCAAATCAGGTCCCATGTATGCCCTCAATACAAACTACTGACAAGAAGTCACCGGTCATCTTTGTTGACAAGCTCGTGTCTGAGCCCTCCAATACAACCCTAACCCCCAAAACCCTAAAACCCTAAAACCCTAAAAACCTAAAACCCTAAAACCCTAAAACCCTAGAACCCTGAAACCCTGAAACCCTAAAACCCTAAAACCCTAAAACCCTAAAACCCTAAAACCCTAAAACCCTAGAACCCTAGAACCCTAGAACCCTAGAACCCTAGAACCCTAGAACCCTAGAACCCTAGAACCCTCAAACCCTCAAACCCTCAAACCCTCAAACCCTCAAACCCTAAAAACCCTCAAACCTTAAACCCTAAAAACCCTAAAACCCTAAAACCCTAAACCCTAAACCCTAAAGCCCTAAACCCTATTTACCCTAAACAACCAGCTGCAGAGGTGATGCGGGCGCCGGGCGCCGCCTGGCTGGGCAGTGGCTCGTGCGCGTGCGCTTCGAGGTGACATCTTCAAGCCAGGCCCTCCTGCGGAGTTTGTAGGGCTTGGGGTTTAGGGTTTAGGGTTTAGGGTTTAGGGTTTAGGGTTTAGGGTTTAGGGTTTAGGGTTTAGGGTTTAGGGTTTAGGGTTTGGGGTTGTAGGGCTTGGGGTTTGGGGTGTAGAGATGTGGTTTGGGGTTTAAGGTGTGGTTGTGGAACTAGGGCGTGGGCGGGCGGATTCTAGACAAGTTCGAGCACAGGAAGTCACTGCAACGTGTACGCCGAAACCTGGGTTGGACACACACACGCACACAGTGCTGCCCAGTGCTCCCAAGCTTTCTCACACACAGACACATGTGCCAACATTGGCATCGGAGAGCAAGAGTTTTTTGCATTCCTGTTCCTGCAATGTCTCGAGACGATTGTGTGAGACAGCTTCCTGTCCATGCTGACTCCTTCGGCCTTTCTGCACACTTGTCTAGGACCCAGAGTAGTCTTTTATTCCCCTTTATAAGGCCCTTTTTAGATCGAAAAGGGCACCCTTTTTGTTCCTAGGTTCTAGTTGTTCTTGCAGTTTCAACTGCTTCGTGATGTGTCAGTCGCAGAGCCGGGCCATAGCTCAGAGAGTCGGCGAGCTGGGTTTGCCTCAGAGACACTTGTCTTCCAATGGAAGATTGTGCGCCTTGTTAAGAGTCCATAGGGCTCAAGGTATTCAGGGTACAGGGGATGATCTTCTTGGGAGCCGCTCCCTTCCCGAGGCAGCACTTCGTCAACTTTCCAACAGGAGCTTGAGCGGGAGCTGGTGTCTGGAGGCCGGATCCGGTTTGGAGAGCGTCCTGCATCAACGACCGATCAGCAAGAAGCTTAGTTTTTCCACCGAGCCAGATTGAGGATTGCACTGCCTATGTGCAAAGAATGTGAATGCTAGCGCGGCGGGGGCAGCTCGATCTCTATCGCTGTAAGCTTCAATGGCTGGAGCGGAAATGTGCTGGCGTATGCGGGCATCAAGGATTCCGCACGGGGCTCCGTAGGGGGATAAGGGGCCACAGTGGGTGAACTAGTGGGCCTGTCCGTGGGAATTCATCGTGGAGTCCATGGTCCTTGAGAGTCCATGCAATTTCCAGAAGGGGCTCGTGTGGAAGGATGGAGGGAAGGGCAGGGGGGGGGGGGGGGGGGGGGGGGGGGGGGGGGGGGGTCAAACACCACGTTTTTGCTGGAGAGTCAGAGATGTTCCTGCGAAAACGATGGACGCGCAGAGGTGAAGGGACCATGGATTCTGAGCCGACACCATCGGTTAGTGGGGTTTCGGGGGCAGGATGAAGAAGGGTGTTCAGGGTTTAGGTAGGTGGCCCTTATCCGCTTTACATGCCCCACCCCTCCTCAGACTCCATCGGCCGAGTGTCGATTCTCTCTTGCACAGGTTCGAGCGTGGTGCCGACGGTCCAGGCGGCAAAGCCCCTCCAGGATCTGAAAATCCATCTGATAGCTTTAGGGATCCTTCGGTTAGGGTTTAGGATTTAGGATTTAGGGTTTAGGGTTTCGGGTTTAGGGTTTAGGGTTTCGGGTTCAGGGATGTTCTTGAGGCCTTCGAGATTGGCAGGTTGGGGACTCTCCCGGCTTGATGGATCAAAAACCTGTGTGACTCACAGCTCAGCTTTGCTACTTTCAACTCCTGGGGAGTCATGGAGCTGCATACGGGAACCCTTGGGATTCTGGTGGGATGGCCACCCGCTTTCACCATCACCTCCCTGCCAGCTTCCTTACCCGGAGTGTTTCAGGTGGCATGCTGTCAGTGCCGGTGGTTTCATCCACTTGCCATCCCTAAGCCTTCTGGCAAGATGAACTTGGCACCAAGACCCAACACCTGAGCTTCTAAGGCTTCTAGAGCCCCCCATGCTTACGAGGTGTGCAGCCCTAGTTGAACCGGCATTCCTTTATCAAACCACTCACAAGGGACCCGGAACTTCAAAGAGCCGGCCACACGAGCCATTGCCAAGAACCTGAAGGACAATGAGCCCTGGTCGCCACTGCCGAGCCCGAGCCCGAGCCCATCTGGGGCAAGCACCACTAGGCCAGGGGAGATGACCCTTAACCCTCCAAACGCCCTGAACCCCCCCTAAACCCCCTAGACCTCCTGAACTCCCCCTAAACCCCATAAACCCCTAGACCCTAAACGTTCAGGGGTCGTTTTGCCCCACGTCCGCTCACAGGAGCCCAGAGTAAACCCCGCGATGGTGTGTTGAAGCCTGGGTCAGCAAAAAAACAAGCAATCCCTCCACACGGAAGGCCGACCCAGTATGTCGACCCGACCACAGAAGGGTCGCCAGCGCCGGCGACCACGGGTGGGGAGATGACATGGAGACTGGGCTTCGCGCGTATATTACTATCTTAGTATAGTATATTGTATATTAATAGTATATTCTTATATGATTGTATAATCATTAGTATGTGAGTACAGTTTATGGTCTTATATGATGCTGTCTGGGCATCTTCTGCCGTGATGGCTGACGGCGACACTTACCTTGCCGTTGTTGAGTCATGACGCTTCCCCTGCCACGTGGAGTAATTTGCCTTCCTACTGACCTTGTGCACGTGTCCCAACCTGTGCCAACCTTTGCTCAGGATTGTTCCAGTAGCCATCTCTGCTTTGGCTGCCTGTATCTGCACTCTGGCGGCCGGCGTTGCATATGCCATGTGCTACTTGCAGCCCGTTGAGCTTCAGCCGCACAAAGCCTGGACTCGGAAAGACCAAACTCCCCACCCTCCATCGGCCCCGAGAAGTTTAGGGTTTAGGGTTTAGGGTTTAGGGTTTAGGGTTGTAGCTGCTGGTATGGCAACGGTTGTAGTCCCAGAGTTGCAAACGGCTTAGCACAGTGAAATGGCGACAGTAGCCAGTTTAAGGAATTGTCTCATGCAGTTCGCCCATGCAACATGGTGATGCCAGTTGCTTGGGTCAACCCACCGCACCGGTGCGGTATTGTTTGTTTTGGTGAACTCGGTGTCTTTGCAGCAACAGCAGGGTCTTCCGCAACGAAGCAGCAGATTAACACATTTCGACGACAACAGCTTGATGCGACTGTAAGCGCAAAAACCTGACCCCCGACGACGCAAAGCCTCTCTTACCAGCAAGGACGATCTCTTTATCCATGGGCGTCCCTTCACACTCTTCATAGACCCCGCAGCTTCTCGCTGCGTTCCCAAAGCAACTTCAGCGTGTGCTGCCGGCTAAGGAAAGCCCTGCTGGAGGTAAACGCTCCATGGCGGGGAACAGGGATTAGGATATGCTCAGAAGTTTAGGGTTTCCGGTTTCTGAGCTCCGTCGCTTGACATGCGCGAGGGCCTCGAATTTGCTCCTGTTATCCATGGATATATGACAAAATAGCATGAGAATAGATATATGTATCTATATATATATATATATATATATATATAGATACATACATAGTACTATAAGCATATCATAAGCTAAGACTATACTACAATTCAGTATAATATGTTATATTAATATTCTCATGATATAAGAAGAATAGACTCATATTCGATTTTGTTAACAGGTCTTAGAAGAATACAATAATACACCAATATGATAGGTTCCTTGTAGAATATCCACTCTCGCACCTAGGTTCAAAGGTAGTGGACTCCAGCCAAGCAGAGATGTTCGCAAAGAGGCCGGCGTTTGCTATGATATGATGTTGGTTTGTTCGGTGTTGGGCATCATCAGCACTGGCATGCTGCAGAGAGGCTGAGATGGATAGCTTACTGTGAGCAACTTCAACTTGTTCTATCTTTTTCAGTACCTGATGGTGCTCTGTGCACCGTTGCATCCTGTTCTGCTGGCTCCGTCACAGAGCGCTGGCAAAAAGCATGCACAATGATTTCACGGGGCAAGTGGGTGCTCACCCCCACGCCAGGACGGCAAGTGGGAATCCCGTCCTGTTGTCCGACGAGTTGCGGGACTCTGCGAGACACGGCAGCACATCGTCCAGAAGACACCCAAGGCCTCCGTCCCACCACACCCCCGCCCCCTCCCCCCCCCCCCCCCCCCCCCCCCCCCCCCCCCCCAAAAAAAAAAACAAATAAAATAAAACAATAAATAGACAAGATGAGAATAACAATCATATGATCATCACCAACCTCTAAATCCTTGTCCTAGAGATTTTTCATTCCTAGTAGTCCTCAACTTGAAGGTTTCCAGTCTTTGACATGGAGTTCTGGACTCGCGGGTCTCCTTCACTTGCGGTCCTAGGCGAGACTCTAATCATAGTCCAAGTAGAGCCTCGCGTGCCAAACCTGAACCCCCCTTACCAGCATGGGCTAGGGTTTAGGGTTTAGGGTTTAGGGTTTAGGGTTTAGGGTTTAGGGTTTAGGGTTTAGGGTTTAGGGTTTAGGTTTAGGGTTAGGGTTTAGGGTTTAGGGTTTAGGGTTTAGGGTTTAGGGTTTAGGGTTTAGGGATTAGGGTTTGGGTTAGTATTATACCCTGCAACCCCTTAAAAAGGCCCTTTATAGCGTTGATGATGGGGATTGTAGGGCCTAATAGCCCATCCTGGTAGATTCAGGGCAGACCCTCACACCGCTTCCCAAGCTCCGCGCCAGCTACAACCAATGTGGCATTTTGGCTTGGTTGACTGCGGGTTTAGGAAGCTTCCTGTTCCGAGGAAGGTGGATCTACAGAATGTGGAGAGTGACTCGACGATGATGTGGCGCATGCTGAGAGAGATGTTGTCGTCGGATTCTGCTCGTGTGGTTGTCCGTTTGATGAGCTCTTAGCGAACCCCAACTGGAAATTACGCAGATCACTGCACAAGACACTGACATGGCAGTTGGCTGAGTTTTGCCTGCAGCTCAGAGCCATCCCCATGTAGAGACACGTGGAACCCTTTGGTCCATGCAATTCTTCTTGGATGCTGGCCAAGCAAAGGCACACAGCCAAGCGTCCGTGCTCCGCATTCTGGGCTGCTTTGCTGACATTAGGGAAGGCTTGGCATTCGCAACCGCTGGCTTCAGAATCGCTTTGGGCATTTGTGCCCGGTTGTCTTACACGCAAAGAGAAGAGGACAACCAAGACTCTAAACGGGAAGAAAACAAGGCAAAATCGAGACAAGCGCACGGAGTTGAACGCACAAGGGTGCCGCGGGATGCGAGTGCAGATTCCGTACGCCAGGAGAAGCCAGATTGCTGCGATGCCAGCCTCCTCAAGGCAAGCAGAGCTTCGCTGTTGGAGAGCGAATGTGGAGTGTTCGTAGGGCGCAGGGGAGTGGCCAGACCCAGAAATCGGGCTCAACCCTACGCCCTACAGCCTCCCTAAACCCTAAACCCTGTATATAGGCCCTGAACCCCGCAAACACCCAGTATGGGCATCAGGGCCACATCGCCAAGTATAGGCAAACCTGAGCCCTCAAACTTCAGCCAAACAGGGGTTACGGGTTTGGGGGGGCTTAGGGTGTTAGGGGCTTTAGGGTTTAGAAGGCCTAGGTCTACTTTAGGGCTTGAGGGGCTGAGGCTCCAAGACACAGAGCTTGGGCGTTGGGATTTTGGTGGTTTAGGGTTTAGGGTTTAGGGTTTAGGGTCTTACATAAGTTTTTTGGGAAGCTGCTAAGCTGATGCAGCAGGCGTGATCGATTGGCATGCTCGATATCGATGTTGCTCACAGCAGTGGATATCTGGATTCGGGTCGCATGTGTTGCTTCGTTCTCGACATGTGCGAAGCCCAAGCGACCGATAAAGTGCCCTGTTGCTGTGGGAGGAGCCGTGGCGAAAGCAGTGGAGGCACCGAGATTTGTCGATTTGAAACCTGGGGTCAGGATGTCGGGTTTCGGGACATCTTGGGCTCTTGGATGCAGGGATGTTGGATTTTTTTAGGGTTGGCGTAAGGTAGGGGCTTTGCAAGGGCATACAGCCCCCAGATCTTTGAGGTTGTGAACATCAAGGGCTCTATTCCTAGGATAACGCAACCATGGTTTCGTGAAGAGGGGTCACCGAAAATATGGCATCACGGCTGACCCACTCTGCATATTCTTTTCTCCAATGCTCTCCGGCATCTTCCAGCTTCAAGAGCCTTAGCTCGAAAGCCATGCGAGCCGGGTGTATACTTGTAGCTGTCTTGTCCTTCTGTTGCAGGCCGACACAGCTCTCGTGTCACGCCCGGGAGGTCGTGAGAGTACTTGGGAAGAAGTTGGCACAGGAAAAGAAAGTCACACAGCAGTGTTCTTCGTAGCTCGTGGGCTGCTACCATGTTTAAGTTGTTCACACAACTTCTTTCTTGCAGCACGCAGCATGCAAGCCGTTGTGCCCTGCTTGTGCTCACTCTGTGCTTCCCAAGTCAAGCGTTCGGTTCCCAGCACAGTTTGGGATTGTTTGCGATGCTGGCATACACGCTTCTGCCAGCCAGTCTTGGTGGGAAGTCCATGGTGAGCTAAGGGCCAAAGAGTACAGTACCACGCATGAGACATCTTTCAACCTCAGCCGCGGCAGAGAAAAAGGGACAACGTTGCACTGAGCGATCTAAAGACTAGAGACCAGCGAATGGGCTGGCAATGGCTTTGGCGTTCATTCTGTTGATTGGCCTTTCTTATATGTAGTGTTATATATATACTCACATATATATATATATAGAATTCCCCGACCCTAATCCCCACAAGGCAAACTAAACCCTATGGTCCCTAGAGGCCCTAAACCCTAAGCCCTAAACCCTAAACCCTAAACCCTAAACACCCCACATTTTCGAAACTCTTGAGGCCAGCAGTGGCGGCCTGGAGTTCCAGGAGCCAGTGCCTGCCCCGGAATGCTCGAGCGCTTTGACTTGGAGGTTCAGGGGTACTTATAACCCCAATTGTATCCGTACTTCTGATTATATGCCCCCTAAGTCCCCTAAGTCCTCTAAGTAGGTTATACGTATACTTATAATCGGGGTTATAAGGGCCCATGAACCTCCAAGTAGGTTCCTGCAGTGATCTACGGAAGAAACGATGGCGTCATGCATTCTACGAAAGCTCCTCCCTCAAGCTTGAGGGGCGCATTTCGTTTAATACCCCAGCGTAAGCTGATCTGTAGGGGGTTTGTCAGTTGTGGGGGGTGGGGGGAACCCCAACTTTTGACGGCAAAAAATCACGGGCTGGTGCTGGTTTTTGGGGCTGTGCTCGCTGGAGCAGTTTTTTGAGCAGTTTTCGGCGGCCCGGCAGAGAAACGAAATCGCTGATGCTCCTGATGCGCGGGTCGTTGTGGTCCCCGCGCGTCAGGGAGCGTTCGGGCAAATCCGGGCGACGTTTTCCAGAGAAGTGGCCCGATGTTGACGGTTGATTCATTCATGTGCTGGGGCAGCTTTTTCTGTAAGTAGATCTACTCTCACGGTGCGGAGGGCCTCCTTCTTTCAGACCGGTCTTGAGTTGCAGGTTTCCAGAGTCTGTTTGGTTTCTCTTGAGAGTGTGGATAAACCACCGCAGCCCTCACACGCCATTACTCCCCTTCAACCATACAAGCCCCATACCCTCAGTTGCAGTCCCTTTCGGGGCAGAGCTGTCGTCCCCTCCCCCGTCTTTGGCGCAAGTTCAGGATTATAGTACGAGTGTATTGAGCGCATTTAATGGGTGTCCTTTGGGGATACTAGGAAATGGAAGTCCTACCGCATATCAAAAGGGGGCAAGATGTCCCGAATATTTACGACAAGACTCGCAGGCAGGTTGTTTTCATGAAGTCTCGATACTAAAGGGCATCCATCTTTTTGTCATTGTGGGCACTTGGGACCCAACAAGTGACGGCGGCAGTCAGAGCTTGACCCTACCATCTTTGCTCTGCAGCTGTGTTCACATTGTTGTTGGGGTCCTCGGAGTTGAAAATTTTTGCTTTCGAAATCATCTCCGAGACTTTCCACGCAGGAGCGAAGTGTCGTCGTGCCGCCCCCTCCACCACCGCAGGCCTCAGCAGAGACCACAAACGCCGTGGCTGCTGAAGGTTAGTGACTTCTTAGTGCGTGTGTTATGTCGTAATGTACAACGAACATACTGCTGCATTCTGGATCCTCCCCAGCCTTCTGGCAGGAAACTGAAGTCCCACCGCCGCCCCCCCCGCCGGCGCAATGAGACGAGGCACGGAGGTTTTTGCACGCAGCTGTGCGCACTTTGCAGCTCTGCTCTGTCGACCTTGCGCATTTCCAAGCCAGCGGTGGGCTGTTTTGCTGCAGTATTGGGGGGCGGGGGTAGAGTCGTATTCTCGACAGTACTCAGAAGGGGCAAGGCAGGGTTTGTATTAGGGTCAGTGGTCGAGGGGCCAGGGAGCCATTTCCAGGCGGATGGGGGGGCTTGGATGGGGCGTCTACGCAGTAGTAGTAGTAGTAGTAGTAGTAGTAGTAGTAGTAGTAGTAGTAGTAGTAGTAGTAGTAGTAGTAGTAGTACACTCGCCGCTGTCTTCGAGAGCCTAGGTCTGCGGCACTGTAGCAGCATGGAAACATTCTGTATCGAAGCAGACTCTGATAGCTTTGGGGCATCTTCAAGCGAGCTTGCGAAAAGGGGCTAAGCAATTTTTGCAAGCCTTTGAGTCTTTGCGAAAGCCCAAAGTTGCTTGAGCCATCTAGTGCCAATGTCGGGGGCATCTCCGTGCCTTTCCATTGCTAGGAAGGTCGTGTTGCCATCTTTGTGATCAACACTGCGCCCTCCAGATGCTGAGATGAGAAGCCGTAGTCTGCTAGGGTAGATTTCCCTTGCTGGCCTCTTGTTGTTTGGACTTGGGGCAGCCATGCACAGATGCCACCATAATCGTTTCGCGATGGATGGAAAAAGAGTCAGCCAGGGCCTTCGCGCCGCGAAACAAAGATAAAAAATCACAA
>CAJNDS010000177.1:0-77500 GCA_905221605.1 Symbiodinium natans
CCAGCCCATCCCTTCAGCCTCCAGGTTCCTCCAGTTCCTCCAGCCCCTCCAGCCTCTCCAGCCCTACCTAAATAATTTAGTTTATGGCTTGGCTGAGTTTCCCCACAATTAAATTAATTTAAACGATTTAAACGATTTAATTGGGTCCAATTAAATCGGTTTAAATCCGACGCCTCAATTAAATAATTTAATTAGACCGTAGGATTTAAACGATTTAATTGGACCCAATTAAATCGTTTAAATCGTTTAAATCGTATAAATTAATTTAATTGTGGTGGGAGGTGAGTACAGACAAGCACAGAGCCAATCAAATTATTTAAATCCGACGCCTCAATTAAATAATTTAATTAGACCGTAGGATTTAAATGATTTAATTGGTTTGGGTTTGCGATTTAACTCTTTGGCATAAAAGCTGAACCGAAAATCTTAGGGACCAGGGCTTGCGATTTGACTCCTTGCTCACCCCATAATCATAATGATATAAGACGGAAACATATAATAAAGATGACAAAAAGATGATAAACGACTACAAAAAGATGACAGAAAGATGATAAAAGATGATAAAAGATGACAAAAAGATGATAAAAGATGATAAAAGATGATAACGATAGAACATGATTAAGATAAAATGCTTTCAAAAACAAAGTCCAAACGATGACCCGATTAAAAGATGATAAAAGATGATAAAAAGATGACAAAAAAGATGATAAAAGATTTTCACAAAAAGATAACAAAAGGTGATAACGATAGAATATGATTAGGATAAAGGATGCTTTCCAAACAAGATCCAAACGATGACCCGATTAAAAGATGATAAAAGATGATAAAAATATGACAAAATGATAAAAGATTACAACAAAAAGATAACAAAAATGTGATAACGATAGAATATGATTAGGATAAAGGATGCTTTCCAAATAAGATCCAAACGATGACCCGATTAAAAGATGATAAAAGATGATGAAAATATGACAAAAATGATAAAAGATTACAACAAAAAGGTAACAAAAAGGTGATAACGATAGAATATGATTATGACAAAGGATGCTTTCCAAATAAGATCCAAACGATGACCCGATTAGAAGATGATTAAAGGTGACAAAAAGAATAAATTAATTGAACTAATTGTACAGAATTGAATTAAATTATTTAAATCCCCCGGCCTCTTTAAATAATTTAAATAATTTAAACAAGTTACATGGTCGGAAATTCGGCCTCAGGCGACTCCGGCCCAGAGCCGAAAAGACAAGAAACAAGGAGACGGATCGCACTCTTCTTTATCTATCATCCTTGTCTTTCCCTTTTCCCTCTATAATTAGAAAAACAGGCGCCCTCTCTCGTCTTCAGGAACCCGTTCACTTTTTCCGTTTGGGAACAAGGAAAAGAACAGAGAGGCGATAGGGCGAGAGGAAGAATATGCTGAAGCATGGGGAGGGTCTACGGGCAAGGAGCCAACCCCGCTCACTTGCCCCATCCATTGTGAAAAGAACAGGGCCTCCTTCCCCTCTTGTTCTTCCTTTCTTGCGTTTTTGTCATTTAAGGGGGAACAGCAGAAGAGAAGGGAAAGAGAAGGAGCGAGGAGAGATAACAATAACACCATATTAATGGGAAGAGCCAAGAAAAGAATAGAAAAGAGATGAATAAAGGAGAGGGAGAGACAAAACAAGGCGCAAAGAAGATGGCACTCTTCTTTATCTATCCTCTCTCCCTTATCTCTGCAAGGAATAGAACAGACAGGAAGCAAGGAGACGGAGTGACAAAACTTGTCGCAAAGCTTTATATATCTCCCTTGTCTCTCCCTAATTAGAAAAAACCAATCTTGCTATTCACAGATAGATAGGTGCCCTTCTTCCTCTTCAGGAAATCGCCTTTCCCTTATTTTGCTTTTTGAAGCGACTAAGGAAAACAACAGATAAGAAGAGAGGACAGGGAATGACTAGGTAAAGAGAGGAGCTCTTCAATTTTCCTCCCTATCTCTTATGTTACTTTTCCTTCTTGGGGGATGTCTTTTTTCTCCCTTGAAGATGCAGAAAACTCTCAAAAGGAACACCCGTTCCAGTTCCATCGCCCATTTACTCTTCAATTCCCTTCCTTATCTCCTATGCTCTTTTCCTTATTCATTGCAACAGGAGAAGACAGGAAAAGGGCCTCCATTCCCCTCTTGTTCTTCCTTTCTTGTGTTTTTTGTCATATAAAGGGGAACAGCAGAAGAGAAGGGAAAGAGAAGGGGAGAGGAGCGATGAAAGGAACACAATTTTAATGGGAAGAGCCAAGAAAAGAATAGAAGAGAGATGAATAAAGGAGAGGGAGAGACAAAACAAGGCGCAAAGAAGATGGCACTCTTCTTTATCTATCCTCTCTCCCTGATCTCTGCAAGGAAAAGAACAGACAGGAAGCAAGGAGACGGAGTGACAAAACTTGTCGCAAAGCTTTATATATCTCCCTTGTCTCTCCCTAATGAGAAAAAACCAATCTTGCTATTCACAGATAGGTACAGTACCCTTCCTCCTCTTCAGGAAATCGCCTTTCCCTTATTTTGCGTTTTGAAGCGACTAAGAAAAACAACAGATAAGAAGAGATGACAGGGAATGACTAAGTAAAGAGAGGATCTCTTCAATTTCCCTCCCTTTTTCTTATGTTACTTTTCCTTCTTGGGGGGTCCTTTTTTCTCCCTTGAAGATGCAGAAAACGATCAAAAAGGACACCCGTTCCATCGCCCATATATAGGGAGACAGAGAAATCATGAGCATCAGCTGGGTTTGCTGCACCACTCAAAACTTCTCAAGTGACCTAGGCACACTCTGCGCCTATACGAGTACATTACAAGTACAAGTGCAAGTACAAGCCTTCGTTTTTGAGGTAGAGGGCACGAAAGGTGGAGGAGGGCTGGGGGGGGTGGGGTAAAAGAATTATGTAAAACTACTTATAAGGTTTATACAGTTTATGAAGTGGGCTCTTTTTTCTCCTTTGGCTAATTTTGGGCAACATTTGCCCTTTGGGCCCAATTTGGCCCCAAAAAAACGGCCCCAAAGGGCCCAACAATGGGAAACGTGCGGCTGGATTTGGCCAAATTTTGCCGGACAGTCTGCGGGCAAAATTTGGGCAAATCGGGCTGCTCGTCGTACGCGATGAGAAATGCGCGGCTCGATTTGGCCAAATTTTGCCAAGCAGCCTCCGGGCAAAATTTGGCCAAATCGGGCTGCTCTTCGTAGGCGATGAAAAAGGTGCGGCTCGATTTGGCCAAATTTTGCCGGGCAGTCTGCGGGCAAAATTTGGCCAAATCGGGCTGCTCTTCGTAGGCGATGAGAAAGGCGCGGCTCGATTTGGCCAAATTTTGCCAAGCAGCCTCCGGGCAAAATTTGGCCAAATCGGGCTGCTCTTCGTAGGCGATGAGAAAGGCGCGGCTCGATTTGGCCAAATTTTGCCGAGCAGCTTTCGGGCAAAATTTGGTCAAATCGGGCAGCTCTTCGTAGGCGATGAGAAATGCGCGGCTCGATTTGGCCAAATTTTGCCAAGCAGCCTCCGGGCAAAATTTGGCCAAATCGGGCAGCTCTTCGTATGCGATGAGAAATGCGCGGCTCGATTTGGCCAAATTTTGCCCGGAGCTTCCCCCCCTCCCAAGAATTAAATAGTGACTAATTTAAGTACGACGGGGAGGTTTCGGATTGAAATTATTTAAATTATTTAATTCTTAGGGGGCGGGGAGGGTGGTTCCCCCCCCCTTTTCGGATTTCAACTATTTAAACTATATAATGTATTTACATTATTTGAATTGTTTAAATTGTTTAAATTACATGATGTAAATCATTTAATCAAAGCTTTATATATCTCCCTTGTCTCTCCCTAATTAGAAATACCAATCTTGCTATTCACAGATAGGTGCACTTCTCATGCTTTTTTGTGTTAGCACGGCTCTACTGACACATATTCCGCGAAAAATGTGTCATGCTTTTTGTCTTAGCAGAACTCTCGTGACACATATTCCGCGGAAAATGTGTCATGCTTTTTTTGCTAGCACGCCTCTACTGACACATACTGACACATATTCCGCGGAAAATGTGTCATGCTTTTTGTGTTAGCACAGCTCTACTGACACATATTCCGCGGGAAAAGTGTCATGTTTATGTTGCTAAGAGAACTCTGGTGACACATATTCCGCGAAAATTGTGTCATGCTTTTTTTGTGGTAGCACGGCTCTACTGACACATATTCAGCGGAAAAATTGTCATGTTTTTGGTGAAATTTACGAACACTTACCCCCCGATAAGCAAGACTTGGAATCACTCCGTTACAAGCAATCAATATTGGCACGCGGCCATTTTTTTCTTCTCAACTATCTCAAAGGGCGCAGTGTCTAGATCGCAAGCATAATTTCATTGTGTCTTGACGCATCATAGTGTACCAAAGTCTCTGCATCATAAGCATTGTTTTCTTTGCGCTTTAGTACAGTTTTTTGTACTAAGGTCTTTAAGCTGTAAGCACTTTTAACGGGAAAGGGCGAGGAGGATAGCTTGTGATAACTATGACAATTTATCATAATTATGATACCTTATCATAAGTATGATAACTTATGATAACTTATCATAATTATAATAACTTATCATAATTATGAAAAGTTGCTTATCATATTTATCATACTCTGAGATAAAGAACTTGAAGTTATCATAATTATGATAATTTAGATCGGGAAGCTAAAGTTATCATAATTATGATAACTTATGATGGGGAAGTTGAAGTCATCATAATTATGATAACTTCAGGTTGGTAGTTTGGAGTGGAGGGGCAGGAGGGGTTAGGTGCGAGTGGTGTGGGTGTAGTAAATTGTTGCAAGGGGGCTTGTTGGGGGTGATGGGGTCGGGGAGCAGGTTGCAGGTGCGACGCGGTGCGTGGGGTGGCGCTCTGCGAAGTGAGGTGGAAAATTGGGGAGGGGTAGGGGAGGGGAGAGGAGGGGTTAAAGCACAAGCCCTCCAGCCCCTCCCCTCCAGCCCCTCCAACCCCTCCAGCCCCTGCAGAGCCCTCCAGCCAGCCCCTCCAGCCCGCCCCTCCAGCCAGCCCCTCCAGGCGCCCCTTCAGCCTCCAGGTTCCTCCAGCCACTCCAGTTCTTCCAGTTCCTCCAGCCCCTCTAGCCTCTCCAACCCCTCCAGCCCTTGCAGCAGCCCCTCCAGCCAGCCAGCCCCTCCAGCCCCCTCCAGCCCCCTCCAGCCCCCTCCAGCCCCTCCAGCTCCAGCCCATCCCTTCAGCCTCCAGGTTCCTCCAGTTCCTCCAGCCCCTCCAGCCTCTCCAGCCCTACCTAAATAATTTAGTTTATGGCTTGGCTGAGTTTCCCCACAATTAAATTAACTTAAACGATTTAAACGATTCAAACGATTTAATTGGGTCCAATTAAATCGTTTAAATCCGACGCCTCAAATAAATAATTTAGTTAGACCGTAGGATTTAAACGATTTAATTGGGTCCAATTAAATCGTTTAAATCCGACGCCTCAATTAAATAATTTAATTAGACCGTAGGATTTAAACGATTTAATTGGACCCAATTAAATCGTTTAAATCGTTTAAATCGTATAAATTAATTTACTTGTGGTGGGAGGTGAGTACAGACAAGCACAGAGCCAATCAAATTATTTAAATCCGACGCCTCAATTAAATAATTTAATTAGACCGTAGGATTTAAATGATTTAATTGGTTTGGGTTTGCGATTTAACTCTTTGGCATAAAAGCTGAACCGAAAATCTTAGGGACCAGGGCTTGCGATTTGACTCCTTGCTCACCCCATAATCATAATGATATAAGACGGAAACATATAATAAAGATGACAAAAAGATGATAAACGACTACAAAAAGATGACAGAAAGATGATAAAAGATGATAAAAGATGACAAAAAGATGATAAAAGATGATAAAATATGATAAAAGATGATAACGATAGAAGATGATTAAGATAAAATGCTTTCAAAAACAAAGTCCAAACGATGACCCGATTAAAAGATGATAAAATATTATAAAAAGATGACAAAAAAGATGATAAAATATTATAACAAAAAGATAACAAAAGGTGATAACGATAGAATATGATTAGGATAAAGGATGCTTTCCAAACAAGATCCAAACGATGACCCGATTAAAAGATGATAAAAGATGATAAAAATATGACAAAATGATAAAAGATTACAACAAAAAGATAACAAAAATGTGATAACGATAGAATATGATTAGGATAAAGGATGCTTTCCAAATAAGATCCAAACGATGACCCGATTAAAAGATGATAAAAGATGATGAAAATATGACAAAAATGATAAAAGATTACAACAAAAAGGTAACAAAAAGGTGATAACGATAGAATATGATTATGACAAAGGATGCTTTCCAAATAAGATCCAAACGATGACCCGATTAGAAGATGATTAAAGGTGACAAAAAGAATAAATTAATTGAATTAATTGTACAGAATTGAATTAAATTATTTAAATCCCCCGGCCTCTTTAAATAATTTAAATAATTTAAACAAGTTACATGGTCGGAAATTCAGCCTCAGGCGACTCCGGCCCAGAGCCTGGACTTGGGAGCATTTAAACAATTTAAATAATTTAAATACGCGCAATAAAATTGCCTCCGGGCAAAATTTGGCCAAATCGAGCCGCGCATTCCTTATCGCGTACAAAGAGCAGCCCGACGTGGCT
Organism: Symbiodinium natans; assembly: GCA_905221605.1. Classification (NCBI taxonomy): domain Eukaryota; class Dinophyceae; order Suessiales; family Symbiodiniaceae; genus Symbiodinium; species Symbiodinium natans. Next base: position 6,684 of record CAJNDS010000177.1, read on the forward strand.
AAATTTTGCCCGGAGGCTGCCGGGAAAAATTTGGCCAAATCGAGCCGCGAGAGTTTATATAGTTTCGGGCCTTCAGAAAGGCGCGGCTCGATTTGGCCAAATTTTGCCCGGAGGCTGCCGGGCAAAATTTGGCCAAATCGAGCCGCGAGAGTTTATATAGTTTCGGGCCTTCAGAAAGGCGCCGCTCGATTTGGCCAAATTTTGCCGGGCAGTCTGCGGGCAAAATTTGGCCAAATCGAGCCGCGAGTCTGCGGGCTCAGAGCTTGGATTTGGAAGCATTTAAATAATTTAAATAATTTAAATAATTCAAATAATTTAAATAATTTAAATAATTTAAATATTTAATTGGGCCGAATTAAATTATTTAAATTATTTAAATCCCCCGGCCTCTTTAAATAATTTAAATAATTTAAATAATTTAAATAATTTAAAAAATTTAATTGGGCCGAGTTAAATTATTTAAATTATTTAAATCCCCCGGCCTCTTTAAATAATTTAAATAATTTAATTGGCCTGAATTAAATTATTTAAATTATTTAAATTATTTAAATTATATAAATTATTTAAATGGTCGGAAATTCGGCCTCAGGCGACTCCGGCCCGATGCCTGGATTTGGGAGCATTTAAATAATTTAAATAATTTAAATAATTTAAATAATTTAAATAATTTAAATAATTTAATTGGGCCGAATTAAATTATGTAAATTATGTAAATCCCCCGGCCTATTTAAATAATTTAAATAATTTAAATAATTTAAATAATTTAAATAATTTAAATAATTTAAATAATTTAATTGGCCTGAATTAAATTATTTAAATTATTTAAATTATTTAAATTATTTAAATAATTTAAATGGTCGGAAATTCGGCCTCAGGCGACTCCTGCCCGGAGCCTGGATTTGGGAGCATTTAAATAATTTAAATAATTTAAATAATTTAAATAATTTAAATAATTTAATTGGGCCGAATTAAATTGTTTAAATTATTTAAATCCCCCGGCCTATTTAAATAATTTAAATAATTTAAATAATTTAATTGGCCTGAATTAAATTATTTAATTTATTTAAATTATTTAAATAATTTAAATGGTCGGAAATTCGGCCTCAGGCGACTCCGGCCCGGAGCCTGGATTTGGGAGCATTTAAATAATTTAAATAACTTAAATAATTTAAATAATTTAAATAATATAATTGGGCCGAATTAAATTATTTAAATTATTTAAATCCCCCGGCCCGAATTAAATTATTTAAATTATTTAAATCCCCCGGCCTCTTTAAATAATTTAAATAAATTAAATAATTTAAATAATTTAATTTGCCTGAATTAAATTATTTAAATTATTTAAATTATTTAAATAATTTAAATGGTCGGAAATTCGGCCTCAGGCGACTCCGGCCCGGAGCCTGGATGTGGGAGCATTTAAATAATTTAAATAATTTAAATAATTTAAATAATTTAACTAATTTAATTGGGCCGAATTAAATTATTTAAATTATTTAAATCCCCCGGCCTCTTTAAATAATTTAAATAATTTAAATAATTTAAATAATTTAAATAATTTAAATAATTTAATAATTTAAATAATTTAATTGGCCTGAATTAAATTATTTAAATTATTTAAATCCCCCGCCTCCTTAAATAATTAAATAATTTAAATAATTTAATTGGCCGGAATTAAATTATTTAAATTATTTAAATTATTTAAATTATTTAAATAATTTAAATGGTCGGAAATTCGGCCTCAGGCGACTCCGGCCCGGAGCCTGGATTTGGGAGCATTTAAATAATTTAAATAATTTAAATAATTTAAATAATTTAAATAATTTAATTGGGCCGAATTAAATTATTTAAATTATTTAAATCCCCCGGCCTCTTTAAATAATTTAAATAAATTTAATAATTTAAATAATTTAATTGGCCTGAATTAAATTATTTAAATTATTTAAATTATTTAAATTATTTAAATTATTTAAATTATTTAAATTATTTAAATGGTCGGAAATTCGGCCTCAGGCGACTCCGGCCCGGAGCCTGGATTTGGGAGCATTTAAATAATTTAAATAATTTAAATAATTTGAATAATTTAATTGGGCCGAATTAAATTATTTAAATTATTTAAATCCCCCGGCCTCTTTAAATAATTTAAATAATTTAAATAATTTAATTGGCCTGAATTAAACTATTTAAATTATTTAAATCCCCCTGCCTCCTTAAATAATTGAAATTATTTAAATAATTTAATTAGCCGGAATTAATTTATTTAAATTATTTAAATTATTTAAATAATTTAAATGGTCGGAAATTCGGCCTCAGGCGACTCCGGCCCGCAGCCTGGATTTGGGAGCATTAAAATAATTTAAATAATTTCAATAATTTACATAATTTAAATAATTTAAATAAATTAATTGGGCCGAATTAAATTATTTAAATTATTTAAATCCTCCGGCCTCTTTAAATAATTTAAATAATTTAAAAATTTTAAATAATTTAAATAATTTAAATAATTTAATTGCGCGGAATTAAATTATTTAAATTATTTAAATCCCCCGGCCTCCTTAATCAATTTAAACAATCTAAATAATTTCATTCGCCTGAATTAAATTATTTAAATTATTTAAATCCCCGGGCCTCTTTCATCTATTTAAATAATTTAAATAATTTAATTGGTCTCAATTAAATCATTTAAATTATTTAAATCACCCGACTTATTTAAATAATTAAATGGGTTGTAGTTTTTATTTAAATTATTTAAATAATTTAAATTATTTAAATAATTATCAGTTAAATAGAAAAGAAGAGAGGTTAAATAGACCCGAAAGGTTGCTCTTTCATATATATATATATATATCACAACCAGACATGCATGGTTTAGGGAATCTCTTACCTCGGGTTTAGGGTTCAGGGTTTAGGGCCCAGGGTTCAGGGTTTAGGGTTCAGGGTTTAGGGCTCAGGGTTTTGGGTTTAGGATTTAGGGTTTAGGATGTAGGATTTAGGATTTAGGGTTTAGGGTTTAGGGTTTAGGGTTGAGGGTTTAGGGTTTAGGGTTTAGGGGTTCGGGTTTTGGGCATCTCTAGCCTTGCTGTGTCCGGGTTTTGGTAGCCTTTAACGTCTGTCCCTGGGCTCTTGTCAGCCTTACACCCCCGAGCCGATAGAACAATAGCCCATGCCCGAAATCCGGTTTCGGGTTCTAGGGTGCTAGGGTTCTAGGGTACTAGGGTTCTAGGGTTCTAGAGTTCTAGCGGTTCTGGGGGTTCTGGGGTTCTGGGGTTCTAGGGTTCTAGGGTATAGGGTTAGGGTTCTAGGGTTCTAGGGTTCTAGGGTTCTAGAGTCCTAGGGTTCTAGGGTTTCGGGTTTAGGGCCCCAACCTCAAAACACCCAAACCGTAAACATCAACACCTACACACTGCTCAACCTAACCCCTCCTAAGTTTATAACCCTAAACCCGAATTAGGCCCAAATTTTAGTTTCACCGAAACCCTCATTAAGCCCCACATCCCACAAGCCCCAGAGCAACCGCCACAGGGACGAGCAGAGCTGCGACGCCGACTCGGTTGCGCAGGCTTCGACTGGCGAGGTCCTCAGGCCTTGCCGTGCTGGAAGTGTAAAGTTTGGGGTTTTAGGGTTTAGGTGTTTTAGGGTATCAGAGTATAGCTTTTTAGGGACTTTAGGGTTTCAGGGCTTGGTGTTTTAAGAGTTTGTCGATCTAGGGCTGCTTGGTTTTATAAGGGCTCTGCCTGAACATGATAACATGTTTTGGGTTGCAGTCTATTTTGTGTAAGAAAAGGTTTAGGAAGGTCGCTGGCCCTCCAGAACCTTACAGTGCCCCTGACACCCGAAATCATCGTGAAGCTTGAGTAGGAGCATGCTTAGATCATGCCCAACCTTGGTTCAAGGCTCTTGCATCCGAGACGTGTTGCGCCTCAGGTCGTGCCTAGAAGGAAGAAATCAGCCATGCCAGTCGTTGTGGAAGCCGACCTGGCGGATTCTCTATCTGGCATGCTGGACGCGTGCTTTGGGAAGGACGGCAACTTCACGGTATTTGTGGAAGAGGAGATCGGGGACAGTGGTGCGGGGAAGCTCACTGAGTTCAAGGTTTGGGCATCTTTACTGGCACAGCGTTCTCCGGTTTTCGAGAGCATGACATCCCGCGAGGAGTTCGAAGAATGTCGGCAGGCGCAGGTAGTCATCCGAGACTTCTCCGCGAAAGCCGTTGAGGCCTTCCTGCGCTTCTTGTACTGCGGCCGGTTGGAGACCTCCGTTGGCACACTGGTCGAGGTGGCCGCAATAGCAGACAAGTGCCAGGTTCCTTCCCTACATTCCCAGTGCATGGAAGCCGTTCGTGAGAACCTCACGCCCGAGCAGGCCTGTGAAGTCTTCGCGTCAGCGGACAAGTTTCGCGTGGCAGCCCTGCGCGTGGAGGCCTTGGAGATGATCTGCGCTGAGCCTGAGAAGGCCTTGCGAAGACGTCCTTCGGTCAGACCAGAGATGCTGGAGACCATCCTGAGTTTGTGCTCCTTGTGCACCCAGAAATCCACCTTTCGGAGCCTTCTACGAGGCTGGGACAAGGCAGGGGAAGAGCTGCCCATGCCGGCCGTGTCTGAGGCAGTACAGCCCGGTACGTTCAGGACGGATGTCCTCTATGACCTCTGGGACCGCTATGATCGCTCTGGCAAGCAGGGGAGTTTCGTGGGATACTGGGTGGTCGTAGTCCTCGGACCTGGGCAGGCTGGCATGGACTTGGAGAAGCTGGCGAGAAACAACTGTTACAACATGTATCAGAAGGGCTGGGTGATGTGGATGCTCCCGCATGCGCAGGTGCACCTCACAGGTTTCCATTTCAGCCGAGCAATTCCGAGCAGCGTGTCTCTCAGGATCCTTTGTTCCCAGGACGGCGCGGCGTGGCACTGTGCTGTCGAATCGCAGGAGCAAGACATCGAGGCTGGCGCCACATTGGCGTGCGACGAGCCCCAGAAATCTGTGAAGTGGTTCAGGCTCGAAGTTCTGAATGGGGAGTTTGACAGTGAGTTCTGCATCCACGGCATTTCGCAGACGGACTTGCTGAGTGTGAACTGAGACCAAGCAGTAGAATATTCGAGATATGGAGTCAGATGTTGATGACATGCCGTGACAGCGGGGGATGCATGTCGCAAAAGGCAAGACCCAGGCGAGGGCAGAAACGAGGGTAGTGACTCGGTTCTTAAGGTTTATAGGATTTAGGGCCTTACATCTTAAACCGTACAGGGGCTTCAATTCCAAGTCCATCACATGGCTTCGACACCTAACCCATATATGGCCAGTTCTCCATAATGTCGGCCCCCAACCTTGGGCACCTAAACAGTATGGCCGCTATTCTAACAAATGCCCAGAAAGGGAGCCACCATCTACACTATCAACCCGGAAGCCTAAACCCTAAGCCCGTCTTCGTCCGAATTGTATACTTGGTCAGTGAGATTTCGTATGTCTTCCCGCGACCTCTAACATACCCACCCCTTATTTTTCCTGATGTGGCCTGCGCCGTTAATCACTGACCCCATGCAGCCCGACTCTCGAAGTAGAATGCAAGCCCCTTGGCCACTTCCCCAAGCCCTACGCCACACACAGACGCAGACACACAGACAGACAGACACACACACACACACACACACACACACAGACACACAGACACACAGAGACACACAACACCCTTAGCCCCCTAAACCCCCTAAACCCTCAACCCGCACAATTTGCTGCGGGCCGCTTAGCCGAGGTATCTCCAATCTGTGGCGCAAGGCGTGTGGGTGGAATCCCGGGCCCTTTCCCTGCAGCTCCAGGGTTTAGGGATTATAGAGTTCAGGGTTTCGGGTTTAGGGATTATAGAGTTTAGGGTTTCATGTTTAGGGGAGTAATTCGACCGAAGACATTAGGTTTTTCGAAACATTTTGCACCTGGGGGAAGGGAGAGGAAGGCGATTATCGGGCTAGTGGATCTCTCGTTCTATAGATATGAACCCCAAACCCTACACCGGGTACTTGCAGGGTATACTTGAGGGACCTACTTGGAGGTTCATGGGTACATACAAGTATGGTTTCAAGTAGGGTAACCATGGTTATAGCCCCTATTTAGGGTACTTATGACCCTATTGTACTTGAACCCTACTTAGAAGCAACCATGAACCTTGAAGTATAGGGCCTATGAGGGTTTAAGGTCTGTACTGGTCGCTACTGCACTTGTTGTCCCATCTGTTCAGGCATGCACGTGCCAAATATTTCGGACTCCGCCCACGTCGGTGCGCTACAGAACAGGAGGCCACACTATGAGGGGCAGTCAATGGCTTGTGGATTTATATTCCGATCTTCCGACTTTGTGGTCACACGTGTGAATACAGGAATCAGCAGATTGGGGTTGAGCGTGCAGGTGCTGCGTGCTCCCCGGAACCCTACACCAGCCTAATCCTGCAAGCCTAAACCCTAAACCCTAAACATAAAGCTTCCAAGCCTAATAAACCCTGAATCCGCGCACCCTCAGGTACGGTGCCTGCTTGGACACCTTAGGCCACAGCGGCCATGGCGAGGAGATTGAGCTTTTCAGCTGTCATGGGCAGCGGCTTGGCCCGAAAAAAGAACTCGTGATTCTGTGATTCCCTTATCCATTATAATTGCTACGAATGTGCTTATGATCAGTATATAAGTGCGCAATCTTGGTGGTTCGGTTCGGTTTTTGGGAGTTACTTTGAAGAGTTGTTCGGCCCTTAGGATCTGGGATGCTCGCTTGCTACGCTGTTGGGCCGGTGATTCAAAAGGCTTCTGCAGAGAGCTTGAGAAAGAGGACGATTCAGCACAATCAGCATGTGATCATTTTAGGTGAGCTGTGGAAGGCACTGCTCGAACTCAACTTAGACAGCGTATGTTCTGACAGATGCGCCTAAACCCTAAACCCTCAACTGTAAACCCTCAGAGAAGTCGGCTCTCTTTCCGTCGCCTGAGCCCTGCACACCCTCCTCGCACTGTTGCTAATCGTCGAATCCTCCTTAGTCTGGCCCGTGTACTCAAAGGTTTGTGGCTACTTAGAAGCAGTTTTCAGTACCGTAAACCATAGGTACCCTACTACCCGACATAGAAGTACCCGTGAACTTGCATCTTGAACCTCTAGAAACCCTGAACCTTTGTCCGAGGCCGTTGGTCTACCCAATGACCCCATGACGTTTATTAATGTTAGAATCTGCATGGCTCCGTTTGCTTCTTGATGCCAGACAGGGAGTCAGATGACAGTATTTTGGGCACTTTATATGGTTGATACACGGGGAAAAGCACTCGGACAACCCATTGGACTTTGAATATTTTATGGCATCCAGATCCGCCCAGTGACTTGGAGGATCGTAGGACAGGGTAGCGTGTGGTTCCTATGTAGGGATTGTTGAGGACAACCCCAGTCAACCCTAAACCCTAAACCCTAAACCCTACTGTACCTTGGTGAGGCCAGGTAAGGGACAGTCAAACCCCGTAAACCCTAAACCCAAAACCCAAAACCCCAAACCCTTGGTCCAAGGCGCGGCGCACAGGCCTTCGTGATGGGTGGGGACGGCCTCGTCCGGCTGCCGCAGCCCAGCAGAGATCCGAAGTCTTTGGTTCAGGGTTTAGGGTTTAGGGTTTAGGGTTTAGGGTTTATGGAAATGGCGTGGGTTGTAGAGTTATGGGGTCTGCTCGCACACTGTAGCCTTCATTGCAGGAGGGCCCCTGTGGCAAATGTGTCATGCGTTTCGGCCTTGACGCCTTCCTTCGGCAAAGCTTGACCTATATAAAGTGTAGAGAAGGAAGGCAGTGGCTGCGAGCCTCACAATGATAAACCTCAACCTTAAACCCACATTGGGGGTTTTCGACATTAGGGGTACCATACTGGGGTCCTTCATATAAGGGAATGCGATTTGGGGCCATACTAGAGGCCCCTTGTTTTCGCAAACCCCCACATCGCAATCCCTCTCTAGAGACGTTGAAGACATTTGCTTGACACCCTTCGTCCTCGCAGGTTCTTGAGATTGCCTCTTAACACATCTTAGGGTGTGGAGCGGGGTGGCTTATGGAGCCTTTTGGCATCTCATGGCTTGGGGCGTTTGGCCCGGCATCGGCCCATGAAGACTTCTAAGGAATTTCTGCTACACCGCAAGCCTCCCATACCCGCAACAACAACCTAGGCAGACCAACTACATCGGCTGCGTAGCGAAGAAAAACAGCAGCCTCATCATCGAGGCCGTGGAAACAAGAAGGATGCTGTCATGCTGTGCACTGCGGAGGGCTTTGTGTGGTAGGAGGGCCCTTGAAACCCCAAACCCTAAACCCTAAACACGACACCCTAAACCCTAACCCTTCCTCTATACTATACGAAGAGCAGTGGATTTGCAGGATGTCGCTGTCTGAGCAGACAGTCAGAATGTGTCTAGCTGTTTCCCTATACCTCAAGTTACGAGGCCCTAGAGGATTTAGGGTCTAGGGTTTAGGGTTTTTCGTGGCCTTTTCTAGGGTTTAGGGTTAAGGCGGTTGGTACGACCCATGGAGGGGTACAAACAAGTGCCAGTCATGGGAGTCATAAGCCCCTCCAAGCTACCCCCCCCCCCCCCTAGGTTCCCCCCTTAAATAGCGCCTTAACCAGGCTGAATGATCCCCAATTAGCCTTAGTTATGGGGGGAAACCAGGGGGGGGTTGGGGGTAGTATCCCTAAACCCCAAACCGTAAACCCTAAACCCCAAAAAATAAGGGGTGGGGGGGGGGGGGGGTAGTATGGATAGGGGAGGGGTAGGAGGGAAACCCACGAGCCAGGTCTGCGATGCGGGGCTGAAGAATGCACGACGCCTGTCTCGCAAAGCGAGGGCGACACCGGCTGTGGGGCTTTTTGGGGGCTTCACAGGCCCTAAACCCTAAACCCTAAACCCTAAACCCTAAACCCGAAACTTAGGGGACATATTCGTGTTTACGTTGCTGATAACACTTTGCTCGGGTCTAGGATCCCTTTGTGTTGAAAGTTGAGTGTTGAGGGTTTAGGGTTTTTGGCGTCATCTTCTCCTTAGGCCCTGATTTGGGCTTGGTACTCGGTTCAGCAAAGGCAACAAAGCATCGGAATGCCCCGCCCCTTCTTCGTGTCATGCGATAATAAACCCTAGGCGCCATGAGACCTGCTAGAAACATGTCTGGACCCAACTCCAAAGACTACTCCTGCGCGACAAGCACGAGTGTAGACCTGAACCCTGTCCTGGCTAGCGTCTGCCTCAAACCCCAAGGCCCGAAACTTTAAGTCACGATTCCGAAGCCCACAAGTGTCACAAGTTCCGAGTCATAAGCTGAAAAAACCTAAACCCTAAACCTTAAACCTTAAACCCTAAACCCTAAACCCTAAACCTTAAACCCTAATCTCTAAACCCTAAACCCTAAACCCTAAACCCTAAACCCTAAACCCTAAACCCTAAACCCTAAACCCTAAACCCTAAACCCTAAACCTTTAGCAAAGGCTGGCGCTGGGATGCCGCGACGTTGCACTTCCGTCCGGCTGGGAAGCTTGGTAGCCCAGGGGTGCTATAGGGGCCGGAAGAATTAGAATAGGGTTTAGGGTTTAGGGTTTAGGGTTTAGGGTTTAGGGTTTAGAGTTAGGGTTCGGGGTTTGGGGTTTAGGGTTTACAAGGTTTAGGGTCATTATATTTCTAAAGGGACCCTAAGGGAATACTATTAAATTAGTAATTCTTCCGAGCCCTATATTACCCTTATGATTGTGTATGGCTGCCCTGTTTTTTTTTTGGTTTCTGGGTCCCCTTATAAAGGTAGCCAACCCCAAATAGGGTAACCCTAAACCCCAAACCCTAAACCCTTACAATAAGTATTGCTACTGTGGGCTACCAAGGAAGTCGAAATGCCTGGAAGTGCGCCTTGGGGCGTCGAAGTTCGCGCTTGGCCTCTCGGCGCCGGTTGCTTTGGGGGTTTTAGGGGCATTTGGGGTTTTCAGGCTTTAGGGTTCAGGGTTTAGGGTTTAGGGTTTGGGGTTTTGGGTTTAGGGTCTGGGATTTACGGGTTGTAGGGTTTTTAGGGGCTTTAGGGGTTTTAAGGGTTTAGGGGTTTAGGGGTTTAGGGGTTTAGGGGTTTAGGGGTTTAGGGGTTAGGTGTTTAGGGGTTTAGGGGTTTAGGGGTGGGGTTAGGGTTTTAGGGGTCAGGGGTTTGGGGTTTAGGGGTTAGGGGTTTAGGGTTTAGGGTTTGGGGTTTCGGGTGTAGGGTCTAAGGTTTCGGGGTTTAGGGGTTTAGGGGTTTTTAGGGGTTTTTAGGGGTTTAGGGGTTTAGGGGTTTTAGTTGTTTTGGGGTTTTTTCAAGGGTTTTATATAGGGAGGGGTTTGAGGGGCTTTAGAGAGTGCTTTAGGGGTTTTCGGGGCTTCAGGGGTTTTGTGGGGGTTTAGGGGCTTTAGAGATGTTAGGGGCTTCAGGGGCGTTAGGAGTCTTACGGGTTCAGGGTTTTAGGGGTTTTAACTTTCACCCTTGGCTCTGTAGGTCGCGCCTCCACCCTCAACAAACGTACAACAATGTACGTACTCGGCTGTTCTTATGAGTACTTTGTAAGCTGTCGGTCTAAGCGTTGAGCTCAACAAAGTGGGCCTCCGGAACTCTTCTCCTCGCTCATCCCTGGAGTTCCCAACCCCAAAGTGTCCCTGGAGTGCCCAACTCTAGAGTGTCCCTGGAGTGCCTCACCCCAGAGCCTCCCTGGAGTGCCCAACCAGCGGCCCCCTAAGTGCCCAACCCCACAGTCTCCCTGGAGTGCCCAACCCCAGAGCGTAGTGTCCTCGGAGTGCCCAGCCCCAGAGTGTCCCTGCAGTGCCCAACCCCAGCATATCTCTACCAAGAGAGGGTTGGGATGTTCGAAATAAACAGCGTTTGTCATTTAAGGCCTGTTCGCTTCGGTGTAAGGCCCCAAACCATAAACCCCAAACCTTAAACCTCGAACCCTACAACCCTAAACCCCAAACCCTAAACCCTGAACCCCAACACCCTAGGCTTCGCCAAGTGCCGCGAGCGACTGGGTCGCACCGAATTGGAGTAACCCCCCGCCCCAAACCGAGGCCTCAACCCCCTGTGGGAATGCATCCCTCTAAAGCAGTTCATAGAGAAATTTTGGGTTTTGGGCTCTGTGGTGTAGGGTTTAGGGTTTAGGGTTTAGGGATTTCGGGTATAGGTTTCAGGGAAGTGCGAAAGCATGCCACAAACATACCCTGCACTGTGTATATATATATATATACACATGCATGTTACACTTGTATGCTTGTACATTCTAGATTCTATATCCGATTCCTGCATGCCCAAATGAGCATCCACAGCTCAGCAGCTTACCAGAAAATGAAGGCCGACAATGCATCGTGTTTGCATCTGCGCTTAGGGTGTAAGTTTTAGGTTTAGGGTTTAGGGTGTAAGGCATGCGCAGAAGTGCGGAGAGACATTAACCCTAAGGAACGCCTTAGAGCAGCAGTGGTTCTGGAACGCTTGAACAACCAGTTCCGGCGCTACAGACATCTTGCCGAAACGGCCGGGAATGCCAGGCTGAACAAGAAGGACCATCTAGAATCTAGATCATGCACGGGTCTTGACGTTAAGACTTTAGGGTGTAGCTAAACCCCCAGAGTATGTAAAAGAACGGTGCTGTGTATGGGTTTTGGGCTATTTTTGTTACACACTGTAAGGGGTCAAGGTAGGATTTACCGGGTTGCAGTTGTGTTTTGCGATATGTTTGTTTTCCCTCCTTAATTATCAGACAGCCTATGTACTCATAAAATCATAAAGAAAAACTCTGAGGGTTTAAAGCACAGCTCAGTTTAGGGCCTCCAAATTTGCAGGACGTGTCGGAGCACGAGCGCGGGCTCGGTCGTCTGCCAGGCCCCAAGCTGCCCAAAGAGCCACGGCGAGGCCGAGCACTCATCGGTTAAAAAAATGGCGTGCCGAGGAGAGGCTGCAGAATTCGAGGGTTTAGGGGTCTCGGGTTTAGGGAAACGAGTTTCGGGTTTAGGCTTCTAGGGCTTTTTTTACTGATAGTTAGGGCTTCGGGTTTAGGGTTTCGAGTTTTCGGGTTTAGAGTTTCAGGGTTTTTTTGGCAGTTTGGTCCGAGGGAAGTTTAGAGCTTCAGCCTAGCGGTGTTCTCGGTTTGCTCCTTCCTTGGCAGCGCAAATTGCTTCCATCAAAGTTCGTTATACTCCAACGCACGATCACTCGAAGGCTCAGAACACAACCCTTATCCTCGCCCCACTGTTAAATTTGCGGCATAGTCTGAAGGGTCGCAGCCTCAGCGCGGTGTGTTTTTGTTCTGGTTCAGATGAGGCTGTGCCCACTCCCTAAATCCTAAACTCTAAACCCTACACCCCTGTTTCTTCCCGGATCCTTAACGAGGGTACCGAAATTAGGGGTACCTTACTGGGGTCCTTATTATAAGGGAATGCTACGATTAGGGCCTCTATTTTAGGGGTCCCCTATGTTCGCAAACCCCTATATCTGGGCATTTCACATCAGGGGGTGGTTGGCGCTGAGCCCCAATTGTCCCACGGTTGAGCCGTGGTCTGTTGTTTGTTGTTCCTTTGCTGTTGAGAACCCAGGATGCACGAGGTTTTAATTCTAAGATCACCGGCAAGCACTGCCCTCTTCGAAAACTAAACATCAGTGAGTCGTTACTCTGCCAGGTGTGAGGTCACGTAGCTTCAGTCGATGGCGTAGCTGCGTGATGTTTCGTCTCACAGGGTGCGGCTGTGTTTGATTTGAGGGGTCATCTAGCAAGGACTGAACCTCTAAACCCTTAACCCCTGAATAGACCCCTACCCCCAGAGGAAGCTTTCAGCCCACATTCGGAGTTGGTAGGCATGTTCGCATCACATGGCTGGATGCAGACTCCAGAATCGCGCCGGCCTGTGGGAGCCCTGAGCGACGTGAGCACCTACCACCCAGTACCCGGAGCGTTGCAGCTGCTTTTCACCCTGGTCGTACTGTCCTCTCACGCGCCTCCAACACGATGCACTCAAGATCTTGGCCACTGGACACTGGAGGATCCTTGCAGACTAAACGAACTCTGAAAGTTTTTTCTGGCCCCAGCAGTAGTCCTTAATAGGGATCACGGCAGCATGGCCTGCATGATCCCAACTTCCTGGGTTGAGTACGTGCCCAAGGATGTGGCCCTTTTCAACAACCGCTCGCGCAACGCCATCCGAAACTGGGCGCCGCAATCCTACATCGACCGGTCCGTGAACTTGGCGGGCATGCTCTGGCGCTGTCTCGTGGCGGCAGTATAGACTTGGATTTGGTGTTGGCGTTTAGGGTTGAGGGTTTAGGGTTTAGGGTTCAGGGTTCAGGGTTTAGGGATTAGTGTGTAGGTGTATATACAGCTTCAATATTGCGATTCTTATCAGTAGTAATTAGCAGTAGTGGGGGGTTAGCACAAGTTCCCCGGACCCTGACCAGCTAACCGTTCAAGACCGTGCTCTGTCCATATCAAAACCTGTAAGCCCTACTTGAGCTCTGTACCTATAACCCCCTAAGTCCCCCAAGCCCTTGGTGCACATGATAAGTGGTGGACCTATAATTGGGGTTGTAAGTACCCATGAAGCTCCAAGTAAACTTAGCCCTATATCATCATGAGCCGGCCACCCGTCGCCCCGTCGCTTGTTGAAAAGCACACACTACAGGCCGACAAATGAAGGCGCTGGGCTACATCTTGACACGCGGCTGCTTTTGTGCTCCCCGTTTCGCATGACAAATCACTTTCTTGGTAGCCAAGTGGTACCCTTTTCCATTTTTTTGGTTCAAGGCCCCCTTATAAATTAACCAACAAAAAAAGGGGTGCCCTCATTGTAATATGGTTACTGGGGTACCAAGCTTTCAGCCACAGCTCCTGCAAGCCCCAAGCTTACAAGCATCACACCCAGACAAAGCCGGATCGGCCAACTGGATCCTCTAAGCCCAAAAGCCCAAACAACCTAAAGCCCTAAACCCTAAAACCCTAGAATGCTGAAATCCTGAACCCTAAAACCCAAAATCCCTAAACCCTAAATCCCTAAAACCCTACAATCCTGAACCCTAAAACGCAAAGCCCCAAACCCTGAACCCGAAGCCCTAGAACCCCAAACCCCTCAACTTCCGAAACCCTCACCTCTATAACCCCCCAAGCTGGCTGGATCTTAGTAGGGACGGGATGAGGTACCCAATAGAATCCCTTAGAGGGTGTATGTAGGGCTTAGGGTTTAGGGTGTTGTGTTTTGGGTTTTGGGCTTTGGATTCAGGGTTCAAGGTTTAGGGTTTAGGGTTCAAGGTTTGGGTTTAGGGTTTAGGGTTTAGGGTTTAGGGTTTGGGGTTTGGGGTTTAGGGTTTAGGGTTTAGGGTTTAGGGTTTAGGGTTTAGGGTTTAGGGTTTAGGGTTTAGGGTTTAGGGTTTAGGGTTTAGGGCCCCAATTCCCTCATTCCCTACTAAGAATTAGGGGGAATATCCAGGACAGAGGTGGATTGGACTGCCGGTGGCCCAATTTTGCAGGACCTGCTGCTTAGGGCTTAGGGCTTAGGGCTTAGGGCTTAGGGCTTAGGGCTTAGGGTTTAGGTTTTGGGTAATCTTGCAGGACCTGCTGAGCTGGCTGGCACTCAAAGCACGTCTCATTCTGGACACTCCGAGGAGCCAGCTAGCTGTTTTTTTTTTTTTTTTTGGGGGGGGGGGGGGGGTTGGTTTTGGGGTTTAGTGTTTAGAGTTTAGGGTTTATTTAGGCTTTAATTAATTTCTTAGTATAAAGCCCCTATAGGATTCGTAGGTAACCTACAAACAAGACACTGGGTTCTTAAGGCAGGGTTTAGGGGTTCCAGGGGTTCACAGGCTTAGCTCACAGGAGATTTTGTTGGTTGATTTTGCCATTTTGTGTTTGAGGTTTGGGCTTTTTTCTGTGTAGGCCAACTAGGGCTTCTAGGGTTCATGGTTCTCCCGCAGTACCTACTAATTCAGGGCTAGTTGCCACAACCCTAAGGGTGAATTGGAGATACACGCAGGATTTCTAGGCAGCTCCTAGGAACTTACCCCAGAGGACCATTTGAAGTACCATTTTTCAACTCTGGGTACCCCAGAAACGCTAATTCATTCAGTATGGTTTCTTCTTGGTAAATGGGCCCTTTAAACCCTACAAACCCTAAACCCTCTAAACCCTCTAAACCCTATAAAATCTATAAACCCTATAAACCCTATAAACCCTATAAACCCTATAAACCCTATAAACCCTATAAACCCTATAAACCCTATAAACCCTATAAGCCCTATAAGCCCTAAACCTTTGGCCCATTGGTTCGGGCTACAGAGAGAAGTGGCCAGGATCTCCACCTTCGCGTACCTGGAGATCGGAGTCTGGGGAACAAAATGAACACCATTATCTGAGAAGAATATAAATATTTTGATGTGTTTACATATAATATTATATATAGATAATGATATATGTATATATATATGGTCACACCCCCCCATGATCCATACTTGTCCTTTTCTTGCTTGCCCTTCTGCACCTGTGCTTACTTACACATATGGTTGTAGTGAATAAACACCGATATTTACGATACTTTCGTGTCTTGCCATGTCTGAAGCTACAACTTGCTAATCATTATCTATACTTTTAAACAACAGAAATCTACAAACAGAATCAGTTTCTGGATTTGGTTTTCTGTGGTTTGATAATCTCTGTTATTCGTTTTGTCACTCAATAACTTACTCACTCAAACAGACACATACCTGAACTTATAGCATGATTTCTTTTCCTCACGCCTGTGGCACGATGACAGCGTCTGCTATGCAAAGCCAAGCTGTGTATGGCAACTTTAGCGACTGTCGTGTAGAAAGCGAAGCATCTTTCCTGTAACCTCCCACATGTTTTGATGCCTGTGCCAGTATTCAAACTGAGCACTTCTGATCTTCCTGGTCATCGCATCATTGCCTGGGACACGGGAAACATATTTCAAATGACTCCTCAAGAATCCCCAAAACCGGTCGATGACTTGCGTGCCACTCTTCACTACCGTCTTGCCCTTGCCCGGTATGGTGATCGTGTAGTTCTTGGTGAAATGAGGTCGGACCCACACTGCCTGCACAGATACAAAAAAGAAAATAACAAAATTAAAAGACTCATGCTTTCTCCCGTTTGTTAACCTTCCGTCCTTGCCCTTGACGATTTTCCTCTTTTTCTTGTGCACGACATTGCAGTGGATGATTCCTGGGAATTTCATGGTGTACGCGCGGGCACCATTCGAATGAAGCACCACGTTCATGTTCTTGAGATACTTCTTGGCCACAGGTACCCAGTCACACTTCCTGATCGGACCTGGCCCTGGGGCTGATTGCTTTGTTTTCTTCGGGTTCAACCGAAAGAGACGTAGGGACGAAGGATTTCCCCGTTCTACCATTCCACCCCACTGTTCCCACGTGGTGTTCTTCGCATCTTGGATGGACGGGTCCACAAATTTTCCCACATCCACCTCATCGACTTCGACATCATGCCAATCTCCATACGTGATGTCCTTCTCTTTTGCATTCACGTACCGGCTCCTAGCTGTCTCAAGGTTCTTGTAAATGGTTTCTACTGGCTTCTTTGACGTGTCGAGGATGAGATGGGTGGAGACTTCCTTGACACCGGCTGTAGCACACAAGAGGATAGATGCCTGGACGTGAAGAGGGCTATGTGAGTTCCCTGCCCCCATATAGAAAATCGGGTGGAAATCGTGAGGCTGAAGATTCTTGTGGCACTTGTAGTGGTTGCACCTGTGTGTCCAGGTCTTGTTGGCCGTGTTGTACTTCAATGGTCCCATTTTGCCCACGCCACACCTAGGACACAGCTTCCCCTTCCACTCCGGCAAGATGTCTTTCTTCTTGAGCATGTTGATGAGTCGAAGACCTCTGAGTGACATAATGCTTTGGATTGATGTCCCCCACCTCTGGTTTGCCACTCGCACCAAAGGTTTTACACACCCGTGTCGCACATAGGGCACCTTGACGAACGGCTTGCTGGACGGCTTCCTTTGCACGCGACGTTTTCCCCTTTTGGGCTCTGGCCAGTACGGCGCGGCTCTTTTCATGGATTTCCGAACCTTCTTTGGCATCGGTCTTCTGGAGTGAAAACAAAACTTGTGATGAAACCTACGCACATACAAACAGCTTGAGATACACAGACGAACGTCTTCGTGTTCATGAGGTTGCTGCTCCACGCTGCCTCACTGAAGCAACAAACTCAAGAAACTCAAATGTGCAACTTTGTTCATAGAGCCGGCCGGGTCTCTGTCAAAATCTGGGCACCCTATCATGTACGATTGTCTACACTGATGATTAAAACATACAATGTAGTTTCAAAACGACGTCGTTCAAAATGAATAGACATATTCGCACTTTATTATATTTTCGGGCGTTACAACATAATTGCTCGTGTGGTGCCCTCTATGCTGTCATGATAGCCTCTGTGCTCTCACTCGGTATGCCAGTCTAGTCCTCAGCAACGTCCATCTCATCACCATCATCAAGACCCGAAAACTCTGGATTCTCTGGGTACTGGGACCATGCGGCGGTAGGTGAGTATCCTGTAGGCTCCGCGGGATGTGCTGGGAGATCTGTGCATGGAGAGGATGGAGACATGGGCTTCTCATCATCGGACACTAGGTCAATGAGTTCGTACTGACAAGGCAATGGACTTGATGTCTTGGGCTCGCTCTTCACGTCCAGCAAGCTTTCCGATTTCACCTTCTTCTTTGGGGGAGTGTTGTCCAAATCCACAATTGAGTTTGGACCCAATGACAATGACCGGGGAAACGCTCGTGGCTCCTATCGAATGAGCTGAAACAAGAAGACATGGTCCCCATTTTGTTAAGATTACGTTAGCTTCGCAGAGGCTTCTATTTGGTGAGTTTCCTTATAAAAAAATGCAAAACACATCTAACATGCATGATTCCAGGTTTTGCTTATCGGGGGGTGATGTGCTTGGAAGGGATGTGGAGTTTCGACTGAAAATGCATGATTCCAGGTCTTGCTTATCGGGGGGTAATGTGCTTGGAAGGGGTGAGGTGGACATGTGCTTTACTCTTATTATGCTTTCCCTCGTTATAACACGGTTTAAAAGTCCTTCTTCACAATGGCTGGTACGACAAGTTGAAGACGATTGGCATCAGGAGCATCACCGAAAAGCCCTCCCCCACGAATTTCGTACGGCGTCTCTGGCATGTTCATGCTGTTGTTGTCCATGACACTGTGCATCCATGCTCGTTCCCATGCAAGATGAGACTCATCGGGAGGAAATCTGTCTCCCCGTCGATACTGCATGTACTTTGGGCCACTGGACTCACGTAGGAGAGGAGCTGATTCATCCAAAGGAATTCGAGGGACCGAAACCTCCTTATCCGTAGCTGGGCGACAGTAAAAGTACTTTGACGTGATGATGAGAATGCAAGTTCGCTTGAGCACGGCAAGGATGTCTGGGAGGCCTGTTCCCTTCATCCATGATGGCTCGAGCATGGCGAGCAACTCCTTGTGACTGATGGTGTTGCCTGATGACCTGGAAAGGGGTTCTGCTGTCATCTCAATGTCGTTTGAGATGTAGATGCGAAGCTGACCCTGAGGAAATTTCGCAGCGCCCCATCTCTCCTTCGTAAGGACTGTGTTGCCAACATCACAGAAACCCTTGAGTTTTCGCATCGGTTGCTCAGGCAAAGTCCCGTCATCAAAAATGTCGGGGCGTTCCTTCCTTCGAATTCAGAGGACTCCCGGTAGGCTGGCTTGTACTTGGACTTCAACCTCTCGACCCAGTACCTTGACATGGCCATGGCAATGATTCTTGCGAGTGGCGTCTTGCCGACATTGGGGAGACCGTGCATGCCGACAGCCTTGTCATTAAACAGGGGGAAGATCTTCTCTAAGATGTTCAGAATGACAGGGTTCACATCCACGAGGGTGAGAGGGTAATCAGTAACTGGTAAGGCGAGAACACCGTCAGACATAAGGTTTCGAAGTGCTTCTTTGATGAGACGTTCTGGCCACTGAGAAATGGGACTGTCTTCCTGGCTCAGCTGTTTGCATATCCACCTAAGTTGGGTGTTGCAGTGATGGGTTGGAGGACCTTCCCTCTCAATGAAATCGAAGCCTGCATCAATGTCCTCCTCAGAGAGGCTGTGAAAGAAAACATTCTTTGACTCGGAAGCAACAGCCGAGGCTTGCAAGGAGTACCGCACGACCTGATACCCCCCCATTTTTTCGAACATGTAGTGCAAGGCCTTCCGGAGATTCTTAGCCGACCCACCCCAACTCACGATGTTGGGTGTACCGAAGCAGAGATCTCGCAAGTATGACGCCTTCACTTGCTGCTCTGTGATGAAATGTTTCACCAAGAAGAACTTGTTGGGGTTCCGGGTAGGGACGACTGCAAGTTGTAGCTCAACGGTGATATCTGGAAGCTTCTTGAAGCCGAACGGTTCTGGTAGTAGATGGAGAGTGTTTGTGCGGACACAATGGCTTACTTTTTCTTTGAGCTCATGTCCAAAATCAATCTCACCTACGACGTCGAAGGCATGCTTGAGTTTCGAAGTCTTGTCCGTGAATGTCTCGATGGGGAGATGCACTGGCGCCACAAGCCCAGCGGGTTCATCGACAATGTTCGGCTTCTTGAGAGATCGTAGAACTAAGGAGTTCGTAGCATCCAGAGCATCTTGCAAGGAAATGTCTGCCCCGTTTCGGATCATCTCCCAAGGAGTGAGCGCAACGAGAAGAGGGACGATAACCAACTGTTGAAACAGAAAGCTGCAGTGGAAACACAAAATCATACTGTGGAGTCGCAGAGACGCCCCTTATACTAACACACATGTATTACCCAAATCCAACACTCATGTATCCAAATCCATCGTTCCTAGACAATGTGATATATGAAGCCTCACACAGTCAGAATTTCAAGAGAAATAGGGACAACTCGAGCCGGCTCGAATTTTCCGAAAATTCTGGAAGCTCCAGGTCTCGAAAACTCGAGCAGGCTCGAATTTTCCAAAAAAAACCTAAATTATGTCATCAATGAGGCCTTGGGGTAACACGGCCGTGGTTTCAGCATTTTTTTTAGAAAATTCGAGCCGGCTCGAATTTTCCGAAAATTCTTGAAGCTCCAGGTCTCAAAAACTCGAGCAGGCTCGAATTTTCCAAAAAAAACCTAAATTATGTCATCTATGAGGCCTTGGGGTCATACAGCTATGGTTTCAGCATTTTTTTTAGAAAATTCGAGCCGGCTCGAATTTTCCGAAAATTCTTGAAGCTCCAGGTCTCGAAAACTCGAGCAGGCTCGAATTTTCCAAAGAAAACCTAAATTATGTCATCTATGAGGCCTTGGGGTCATACAGCTATGGTTTCAGCATTTTTTTTTAGAAAATTCGAGCCGGCTCGAATTTTCCGAAAATTCTTGAAGCTCCAGGTCTCGAAAACTCGAGCAGGCTCGAATTTTCCAAAAAAAACCTAACTTTCAGGATCTACCGGGCTGCTGGAGCCATAGATCCTGAAATTTAGGTTTTTTTTGGAAAATTCGAGCCTCGCTCGTGTTTGGGCGACCTACTGTGTCAGTTTTTTTTGGAAAATTCGAGCCGGCTCGAATTTTCCTAAAATTCTTGAAGCTTTAGGTCCCAGAAACTCGAGCAGGCTCGAATTTTCCAAAAAAAACCGAACTTTCAGGATCTACCGGGCTGCTGGAGCCATAGATCCTGAAATTTAGGTTTTTTTGGAAAATTCGAGCCTGGTCGTGTTTCGGCAACCTACTGTGTCAGTTTTTTTTTGGAAAATTCGAGCCGGCTCGAATTTTCCTAAAATTCTTGAAGCTTTAGGTCCCAGAAACTCGAGCAGGCTCGAATTTTCCCAAAAAAACCGAACTTTCAGGATCTACCCGGCTGCTGGAGCCATAGATCCTGAAATTTAGGTTTTTTTTGGAAAATTCGAGCCTGCTCGTGTTTGGGCGACCTACTGTGTCAGTTTTTTTTGGAAAATTCGAGCCGGCTCGAATTTTCCTAAAATTCTTGAAGCTTTAGGTCCCAGACTCGAGCAGGCTCGAATTTTCCAAAAAAAACTGAACTTTCAGGATCTACCCGGCTGCTGGAGCCATAGATCCTGAAATTTAGGTTTTTTTGGAAAATTCGAGCCTGCTCGTGTTTGGGCGACCTACTGTGTCAGTTTTTTTTGGAAAATTCGAGCCGGCTCGAGTTTTCTAAAAAAAAAACATGGTTTTTTCGGGTATTTCTCTACCTCGTTGATGTAAATAACCTGCCTGACTTGAAATGATATAGGTTTTTGTCGGCCCTGTCGGTGTTTTTATCGCTAGCTCATGGCCCCCTCTCCTCCCAAGATCCATCTGTTTCGAAGCAGAAACGTGGATCATGGGGGGGGGGGCGTGAGCATATATATATATATATATATACATATATATATATATATATGTGTGTGGCCAAATATATATATATATATATATGTATGTATATGTTGGGTAGAAAGTTTCGGGTCTAGGTTTAGGGTTCTTACACTACTACAGTTCGAGTTAGAGGCGTATGGTACCCTCTCTTGGGGCTTTCAAAGTAGTCTTCTCCCTAAACCCTAAAGCCTATAAGGGTACTTTACGGCCCAACTAAGGAGGATCTACCCTGCGCCACTTCTTCGCGCAGACTCAGTTCCTGAGACAACTCTTCGGTGGCCTGGACTTCGGGTGTAGGGCTTGGCTAACGGTTTAGGGTTTAGTGTTTCGGGGGCTTCGGGTTTAGGGTTTAGGGTTCCCTAAAAACCCTAAACCCTGTAAACCCTAAACCCTTTCAACCCCCACACGAGTACATGGATCCTTTGTGGTAGAGGGTCTCGACTGCTATGCCTCTTGAACCCTGAAGTGTAGACCCAAGAGAGTTTCGGCTACAGGGTTGCACAGAAGGAGCCAAAGGTAACGCCAAAAAAGGGTTTAGTGACTTAGGGTTTAGGGTTTAGGGTTTAGGGTGTTCCAAAGTGCCGCGGTCCCGACCCGCGCCAGTGGTGGCGGGTCGGGCCGCCTCGGTGCAGCGGATCCCACCCCAGCCACCCAAACTGCCGCCTTTTTCGGGTTTAGAGCGGTCTACCCCCCACGGCCCCCCTATCAAGGGGGCTTACACCTCGAGTCTCCCCGCTGGCCGGGGTGGGACGTGTTGACTGCTGCTGTTGCTTGAGCCTACACTTTCCTGGATCAACAGGGAGCGGGACAATCTGTTTCACCCATACTGTGTTTCAGACACCCTCAAGCCCAATTCCGGACCCAAGCTCATTCATATGGCAGAATGGCGAGGGCCAAGCGCGGAAGGCCCGGCCACCCGCTGGCGCAAGGGCCCTGGCGGGGGCAACTGCGGGGGCAACCCTGGCACGGGCAACCCTGGAAGGGGCAAGGCGAGGTTTTTTTGTATTAAAAATACTTTCTTATTTCAAATTTCTCTCTCTACATATATATATATATATGTCAACCTTGGCGGGGGCAACCCTGGCGGGGCCCTGGCGGGGGTGACTACTAATGGGAAACCCTGGCAATTAATTAATAGAGAACTTTGACAGGGCCCTTCGCACTTGAAGCCCAGCTCGGCAACTAAACAAAACTTCATAGAGAAGGACGACGAAGCCTCGCCAGCGCGCGAAGAGGACGAGGTGCGTAGGGCCGTCGCAGAGAAGGTGCACAATTCCTGAGTAGGCGACGTGAGGAGGCGCGGAACCCTGCCAGGGCAACCCTGCGAGGGCAATGTCACCCTGGCGGGGGCAACCCTGGCGGGGCAACCCTGCCAAGGGCAACCCTGGCAGAGGCAACCCTGGTGGGGGCAAACCTCGGAGACAACCCTGGTGGGGGCAACCCTGGCGGGGGCAACCCTGATGGGGCAACCCTGGCGGGGGCAACCCTGGTGGGGGCAACCCTGGCGGGGGCAACCCTGGCGACTGGCGGGGGCAACCCTGGCGGGCTGGTGGGGGCTGGTGGGGGCAACCCTGGTGGGGGCAACCCTGGCAATGGTAAAACTGGGCAACCCGGCGGGGTTGCGATAAAAACCATTAAATCTACTGGACGTCTTAATTTTAACATAGAATGACATTGAAAGACTTCTCATAAAGTAAAATAGGATGAAAGATAATGAATCCTGCATTTTTATTTGGGGTACAGCTTTTAGCATAGCATATTGGCATAAGAAATACCATTCAGGTACGATATGTAAGGGAGTAAGTAATCCACATGCTTCTACTGCATTCACTGGATGTGAGAAAGAAGAGAAGCCGAAATGAATTTGAAGAAGATATAGATCGAGAATTAATATCTTTCCATAGAAATCTTTACTAATAATGAAAGGGCAAAATGCCATTTTATTATCAGTGGAATTCCTTAAAGGAATATTAGAAGATAGAAAATGTAGATTAAGAATATTAAAAATGGCGGGGACAACCCTGACCATCCTGGCGGGCAACCCTGGCGGGGGCAACCCTGGCGGGGGCAACCCTGGCGGGGCAACCTGGTGGGGGCAACTTTGGCGGGGGCAACCCTGGCAGAGGCAACCCTGGTGGGGGCAAACCTCGGAGACAACCCTGGTGGGGGCAACCCTGGCGGGGGCAACCCTGGCAGGATGTTTATTTCTATATGTCTGGACCCTGGCGGGGGCCCCTAATGGAGAACTTTGGCAGGGCCCTTCATAGACAAGGGCGACGAAGCACACAGGTGGCGGGGGCAACCCTGGCGGGGGCAACCCTGGCGGGGGCAACCCTGGCGGGGGCAACCCTGGTGGGGGCAACCCTGGCGGCAACCCTGGTGGGGGCAACCCTGGGCAACCCTGGCGGGGGCAACCCTGGCGGGGGCAACCCTGGCGGGGGCAACCCTGGCCGGAACCAACCCTGGCGGGGGCAACCCTAACGGGGCAACCCTGGCGGGGGCAACCCTGGCAGGGGCAAACAAGGGCAACCCTGACGGGGCAACCCTGGCGGGGGCAACCCTGGCGGGGGCAACCCTGGCGGGGGCAACCCTGGCGGAGGCAACTTTGGCGGGGACAACCCTGGTGGGGCAACCCTGGCGGGGGCAACCCTGGCCGGCTGCTGGGGGCTGCTGGGGGCAACCCTGGCAGGGGCAACCCTGGCTGGCGGGGGCAACCCTTGTGGGGGAACCCTGGCGGGGGCAACCTAGCGGGGGCGCAACAGCTTCTTAGGCCCGACCTCCCCCGCCGGGGTCGCGCGTCGGGGGTTTAGGGTTAATCCATTATTACATTGTGCCCTATGGCTAGCAGGGATGCATCAGGTGTGGCAAGCTCGATCTGCTTGGCAAAGCAAGCAGATCTCGAAGCGGTAGCGTTCAGTTGTACCGGCCGCCGCCTGGCGCGGGCGGCCTATGGTGTAGGGTTTAAGGTTTTAGAGGTCTGTTTTTGATATTTTTGCCCCAACCAAGGTGGAGACGGCGGATGGTTGGCGGCTGTTGTGGATGTGGAAGTACCAAACCCTGCGGTGGAACGTCTCTGGTTTGGGAAGCGCCCGCAGGCAGCAACAGGAAGCTAGGTTTGGGGTTTGGGGTTTGGGGTTTAGGGCTTAGGGCTTTGACTTCAGGGCTTATGGGGTTTTAAGGCTTATTGGGTTTTCAAGTTTTGGGCAAAAACAAGCTACACCCCAAATCCAAAGTATGAGTTGAAAGTCAAGGGGGATATTTCTTGGCCAGATGCCTGCAGGTTTCGAAGGGCCACGTTATTGGGTTACTTGATAGAGTTTACGGCTGCTTGAAGTATAGGGAGGCCCAAGCATCATGCCTATTCTTTCGTTCGCCGCCTGTAAATTTTATTCGCTGTGAAAAAGGAAGTTCAGGGAACCAGGCACCTTACCTCTCTCCATATTGTCCTTAGCTTGCGGAGAATATTGGAGTCAACAAACACACTCCCGAGTTGCCGTTATACGAAGAACTCAAGGTAAGAACGTGGAGGGGTGTATAGGGTTTAGGGTTTAGGGTTTAGGGCGCCATGGAATTCCCGAATGTTTGAGTTCCGTTGGTGACTGAGACTGGTTGAGGGTACCCCTAAACCCCAAATTAAGCCCTAAAACCCTCAACCCCTGAACCCTAAACCCTAAACCCTAAACCCTAAACCCTAAACCCCAAACCCTAAACCCTAAACCCTAAACCCTAAACCCTAAACCCTAAACCCTAAACAGCAGCCCTAAACCCCTGAAGCCAAAACCCTTCTTAGGGCTCTTGTAGGTTCCCCAGAGGCCACGAAGCGACTTGGAGAAATCGCTGGGCTTGCGGCGTCCGTCCAAGCTCCACCGGCGCCGGAGGCGAGGCGTTCGCCTGCGGGCCGGGCACTTCCGAAGCACTTTTTGCATCTTACTTCGCCTTTAGTTGAACTTTAGACTTTTTGGGTTTCCTTACTTAGTAGGAATATTAAAGTTTAACTTTTTGGGTTTCCTTATTTAGTAGGAATATTAAAGTTTAACTCTTTTTTTACCCTTGGTTGTTGGAGAAGTAAGGCATACCGGCCCCGACCGGAGACTCGCCAGCAGTTGCGGCAGGAGTTCGGGCGCATGAACAAGTCCAGCTCCACGAGGAACATCTGGTATCTACAAGGAACCTCGGCAGGGCTTGGGGTTTGGGGTTTGGGGTTTAGGGTTTAGGGTTTAGGGTTTAGGGGCAAGGGGAAATATGTTTTTTGAATGGGTTTTAATGGGAAATCCTAGGAACTGTGATGGACACGAGGGAGGCCGACTGGGGCGATGGCATTCACCGGGTGGCCAGAGCCACTGCTGAAGACTGGGATCGCAACTCTGGCAGGTTTAGGGTTTAGGGTTTAGAGTTTAGGTTTGGAGCTTCGGCAGTTGGAGGCTTAAACCCTGAACCCTGATCCCTAAACCCTAAACCTGGGATTTAGGGCTCACATATGGGCAGCTTAGGGTTTTCGGTTTTGGCCCATACTGTTCAGATGTACAGGATTTTTTTGGGTTCCTCTAGGTAATCTCCAGAAGTTGGAATTCCTTTGAGAACTCATGCGCGTCCCAAGTCTTCCTGGTTGTTGCCACGTGGATGTCTAGGATTCGGAGTACGCTCTTGCTTGGTGCCAGGCATAAACAGGGTCTCAGGGTGTAGTGGGTTCTTCGTGGCTTGAAAACAGAGGTTGGGTTCTTCGTTCCCCTTGCGCCACTCCTACACCTTATTGTCCCTAAGCCCTGAAGCTTTTGATAGCCTTTTCCACCCCCTAACCCCAAAACCCTAAACCCCTAAACCCCTGAACCCCAACCCCTAAACCCCTGCATCGACCCCTAAATCCTAGCGCCAGGCACCTCTATGCATCAAAGCCATGAGGGAAGCCCTCAACCCTAAACCCCGAAACCCCCAAACCCCCAAACCCCCAAACCCTAAATCCCTAGACCCCTAAACCCCTAAACCCCTAAACCCCCTAAACCCCCTAAACCCCCAAAACCCCCTAAGCCCCCCAAAACCCCCTAAACCCTAAACCCTAAACCCTAAACCCTAAACCCTAAACCCTAAACCCTAAACCCTAAACCCTAAACCCTAAACCCTAAACCCTAAGCCTGCCAGGCACCTCTGCACAGGAAGCCCATGAGGGAGAAGAGAACGTGTGGAGCATCCTTGGGCGACGCCTGGAGGGCTCGAAGCTGTGGCTCCGCCTGGTGTGAGGAGCAGCTTTTGCTTAAGGGGGTTTAGGGTTTAGGGTTTAGGGTTTAGGGTTTAGGGTTTAGGGTTTAGGGTTTAGGGTTTAGGGTTTAGGGGTTTGGGTGGTTTGGGGGGTTTAGGGGGTTTGGAGTTTAGGGGGTTTAGGGTTTAGGGTAGAAGGAGTAGCTTTAGGGCCCAAGTATATACTATATGGGTACATGGACCCTTATAGGGTCACAGGTTTCTATCATACTAGGATGGCCTTTTCGGGCATGTCAATCTTTCTTGATCGGATTTACAAGGGACCCTACGGGGGAGTGAGATGTGCTTCGTGTTTTTGTGGGGGTTGTTAAGGCCGCGGCTTGTGTGAGAGACACAGAGAGAGAGAGAGAGAGAGAGAGAGAGAGAGAGAGAGAGAGAGAGAAAGAGAGAGAGAGAGAGAGAGAGAGCGAGAACACGAGAACAAGAAAGAGGAAAGACACAACGAAGCGATAGCTCCCAATAAATATGCGCATTGAAATTCATACAGTAAGGAATAAGGAGCGAATTAGATGAATACATGAAGTAAGAAACAAGCAAAAGAATGCATACACCAGAAGCATAATTACATGAACATAAGGGGTGTTCTTGACAAAGCAATTGCGGGGTAGATCTTGTACCCGAAGCCCAGAAAGCCTTAAACCCCTTCAACCCCACGCCCTACGACTTGCGATGAGGAACCCCTAAACCCTAAACCCTAAACCCTAAACTCCAACCCCTAACCCCTAACCCTTAACCCTTAACCCTAAACCCCTAAACCCCTAAACCCCTAAACCCCTAAACCCCTAAACCCCTAAACCCCTAAACCCCTAAACCCCTAAACCCCTAAACCCCTAAACCCCTAAACCCTAAACCCCTAAACGGCCTCGCAGCGATGAGGAACCTCATCTTCTCCGACGCGGTCCACTCACCCAACGCCGTGCGCTTCGAGCTGCGAACTCTGGGGGCCTAAATGTAGGGGGCTTCTGGGAAGAAAGATCTGAAACCCTAAGCCCTAAACCCTAATTAAACTCCCAAACCCTAAGACCCTAAACTCCTAAACCCTAAGACCCTAAAACCGCATATCCGAAGCCCTGAACCCTGGAGTGTTTGGGGTTGAGGGTTTTAGGGTTTAGGGTTTAGGGTTTGGGGATTAGGGCTTGTGCGTTTTTATCGGATTTGTGGCGTTTAGAGGTCGGGAGGTGCCTTGGAGGCTTTGGGCTCTTCGATTTGGGGGTTTTTCGGGGTCTGTCATGGCGAATGGATTGCCTAAGGGTTTGGGGTTTACGGTTCCTAAGCCCTAAACCCTAAACCCTAAACCCTAAACCCTAAACCCTAAACCCTAAACCCTGAACCCTATACAGCAGGGTTTGGGGTTTAGGCTGTAGGATGTTTAGCCTTCCTGAGTGCCTTCTCGGACAACCCCCCCAAAACCCTATGCTAGAATTTGCTGAAGGGACCCTCGAAGGAAAAAACATCGAAACAGCTAAAGATACATGTGCATATACCTGGAAAACCTTCACGGCTGAAATTTCAGCCGGTTTGGGGTAAAGGGGTCTTTTCCCCGACCAGGGTGATTCTTACCGGTCTGAGGCGGATGTGTGTTTTTGGCGGCGGATTTGCCGTTTTTGCATGTTTCATGCTCCGCTGGGTCTGTGTGACACTGAAAGAAGGTTTGATTATCTTTTCGGCTCCGAGTGCTAATTAAACTGGAGCTGGCTTGCTTCAACGAGGTCCGCCCTTGCCCTGCATCGCGCAGAACACTTTTTGATCAGCTTTGCTGTGCCACTTTGCACAATGAAGTCCGTGGATCTGGAAGCACGCGCAACCTGAGCCGAATGCTTTTGGGCTCGAGGGTGCCTTCTTTGATTTGTGTTCGAGTTCTATGAGAGTTACTCGATGTCCCAGTTGCCCATAGAGATGGAGGCATACAATGCCTTGGAGTCAGCAGGACAGTCTTTTGCGGGAGTTTGTTCGTGTCCTGACTGTACATGTTGAAATTTGCAAACACTGTTGCTTGGAAGGCCTGCAGGACATGCCTCTAGCTTGTTGTGGCCAAAAGATACCCCCCACGCTACACGACTGCATTAATACAGTTCATGCCGGTTCTAGAAGCAAGCCTGGTGGATAGGTGTGGTTCGAATCTCAGGATTGCCTGACAACGCCAGAGGCAAAAACCATCGCTGAAAACTACAAGCAGGGGGGCGCAGTGCGGCAACTAGCCAGAGCATTTTGGGACGCGCAAGCAGCTTTGAGTGCCTCATCTACACAAAGCGCAAGGGGATGCGACTAAGACTGTGGGTGTTGTTGGCAGTCATAGCAACAACGTCACTCCCAAGGAGGCCAACAGGACGAGAGCAAGGTCCCTGAGGAAGCCAAGCAGTAACGAGACATGATTTGTGACGTGAAAAGGATGACCTCTGAATGTTGTTGCTGACGAATGCTTGCCCCACTTGGAGGTTCATGGTACTTATTGAACAGTTATATCTGGACTTAGAACTGTAAGGGGCTTATAAGTGGGTTATAAGTACAGTAAAATTAGTCAATAAGTACCATGAACCCCCAAGTACCCAAGATAAAGAAAGCAGTTTCTTTCCCAAGCCTTGCTCCCAACGCAGGTTCACCGGGCTTTATGCAGAATGGCCTTGATTCCCTGAGCTCTTCCGACAGGCCCCTCTTAAGACTTACCTTGCTCAGCCTGGTTTATGGAAGTTTATGGTTCGGGCTTGGGTTTTAGAAGCGTCGTCGGCCCAGCGCGCAGGTTCCGTTCCGAGGGCAGAGTAAGGAGTTTGGGGATGCAATGTGCTGACGCAGAAGTGCAGGTCGGCATTTATGGTGGCGATGTCTGCACAGGAACCTCGAGGTGGGGCCCGCAATCCCTGAACTAGTATACCCTATTGGAAGCTCTTTGGACTTAGCAAGTCTGCTTATTATCTGCTAGAAACCCTATAATAGTTCCCATAGCCCAATTTACGAACTGTACTTACTAAGTCAAAAGGGCTTCCAAGAAAAAAACCCTAAGCAGTGCGGTTGAGGGTTTAGGGTTTAGGGTTTAGGGTTTAGGGTTTAGGGTTTAGGTTTTAGGGTTTAGGGTTTAGAGTTTAGGGTTTAGGGTTTAGGGTTTGGGGTAAATTTTGGGGTCCAAAATTTTCCCGGTTTGGGGGGATGCAACCGGGAACGTCTGGGAAGCCGGGGGGGGGGGGGGGGGGGGGACGGGGGGGGAGGGGGGGGGAGGGGGGGAGGGCGGGGGAGGGGGGGGGGGGGGGGAGAGGGGGGGAGAGGGGGAGAGGGGGGGGAGGGGGGGGGGAGGGGGGGGGAGGGGAGTGGGAGGGGGGGGGGGGGGGGGGGAGGGGCGGAGGGTTTGGGTTGTTAGGGTTTTGGGGTAAGGCTTTTACGGGGTTCAAGGTTTAGGGGCTTAAGGGTTTGGGAGTAGTGTGAAAGGGTGTCGGGTTGAGGCTTCAGGGTGCCTTCAAAGACTAATCCCCACTGGTATACTACTAGCAGGACAATTGGTTTCTGGTAAAGCCCTGAGCCGCGCAGGCCTTCATCCGCCTACTGCCTCTTCCGGGCCTTTCATCCACTACTGCCTCTTCCAGTGCCCCGAAGGCTTTGATAGGTCAATGCACGGGTGCTTGCTGTCTGGGCTACTTAGGCTTGTCTTGATGCCTACCTGTTGTCGGGCCCAGATCGACGAAAGTGTAGTGTGGCCAAGAAGCGTGCTTAGGCCAAGGCTTGCGCAATGGCATCAGAATCGGAGAATCCTTGCACGCCTCCTCGAAGAAAGAAATCCAAACGGGACGTAGATCTTGGCGACCTGTACCTCAGTTGGGAGCAAATTTCAAGTGTGCGCAAAGCAACTCTGAAGTCTGGGTCTCTTCTCACTTGGGTTAGCAAAGAGAAGGTTGGGGTCATAGGCATGCCTTCTTTGAAGTTGAATGCCAAAGTCATACTTGAGCTGCTGAAAGTGTATTGCCCGACCTCGCCGTCATACAAGACTGCTCCAGTGGAGGCACTCAAGTATCAGGCCATTGGGAAGGGGGTTTCAATGCTGCTTAGGGTTTAGGGTTTAGGGTTTAGGGTTTAGGGTTTAGGGTTTAGGGTTTAGGGTTTAGGGTTTAGGGTTCAGGGTTCAGGGTTTAGGGTTTAGGGTTTAGGGTTTAGGGTTTAGGGTTTAGGGTTTAGGGTTTAGGGTTTAGTATGGCTTCAGCTGTTGCGACACTTGGAGGCTCATGGGACTTAGTGGATACTTATAGCTGGGCTTATAACCCTACTTAGAAGTAACGTTGTAAGTCCTGTTATAAGTACTTACTGAGTCCCATGAACCTTCGAGCAGGTGAGAAAATTCCTGGAAGAGTTGGAGCTGGAACCCAAACAAAGCTTGGTGTTCTGCGATAGTCATGCTCTCAAGATGTTCGTGTCGCTGCTCAACCGCCGGCATGACGGCAGCAAGCGCCGGGTTTCTAGTCAGCATGAAGGGATCGTACTGGAATCATACCTTCAAAATGTTTCTAGCTGCTAGCCAAACAAAGTGCCAGGACCCAACCCTCAGGATGCTGTTCGAGGAGCTGGGCAAGCATTGGCCGCCAAAGCCTCGAAGGGGACAGTCCTCAGTTGAGGAGCAAGAGGAAGGGGAGGAAGAGGTTGAGGGTGGGGAAGAGGTTGAGGGTGGGGAAAATTCCGAGGAGGACGAGGAAGGTTTTCCGGAGGATACAGTAACGGAGCCGGATGATGTTGAGGATGCGCTGATCGATCAGTATCTCACTACTGACATGGGCCTAGGTCAGAAATCCCCTGACCCCCCCTCTGCCTACGTTGGGACTGTTGCGTATGAGTTCGATGCCTACGCGGGCAAGCCAGCAGTTGCCGTTTTGCCACCAGTACACATGATGGATCCTGCTGCCGAGCTAGCGATGATTGAGATTCTAGGCCTGAATAAGTGTGTCACGCCAACAATTTCCCCCCAAAAAAATTAAATAAACAAGAAGACAAAACATGTATGATTGAACGTGTCCGAGGAAACAAATGGCGGAACGAGCCGCGGCCATTCACGCAAAGAAGGCAGCTGAAAAGTGGAACAGACCCTGGGGCTGCAAGCAATGCATCCTGCTTGATGGTGTAGGTTGTGGTGTGTGTGGGATGGTTTGTGAGGTCCTGTCCACTCGGACACACAGCAAACGGTTGACTTTGATATTTGGTCCTTGCCTGGCATCGACGCTGCAACCTTGGAGATTCAGCAAGCGTCAAGGTCTATGACAAGCCTCGATATGAGCCCTCCTCTGCCTCCTGCCAAGCGACTCCCGTGTCTGGTTTCAGAGCCCGCTGAACCTTCAAAGCCAGCCAAAGCTTCAGTGCCAGCTGAACCTTCAATGCCCAAAACCTCAAAGCCAGCCAAAGCTTCAGCGCAAACTGAACCTTCGCCCAAAGCCTCAGAGCCAGCCAAAGCTTCCGCGGCAGTGGGACCTTCAAAGCCTAAAGCCTCCGAGCCAGCTGAATCTTCGAAGCCAGCCAAAGCCTCAGAGCCAGAACCAGCTCCAGCCGAAGAGCCAGCTGAAGGAGCTTCAGACCCTGTCTTAGCAACTGAGATCTCCAGCGTGCCTCTTGCAGAGGTTGAGCCTTTGCAGCCCGTGCCACAGGTGGAACGGGAGCCTCTGGATGGCGACAGTCAGGCAAGCTATGCGAAAGCCTTCACACTCCAAGAAGTGGAAGACATGGTGACGAGGGCGCGTGCTTCGAAGGTAGAGGGGCCGCAGGAAGCAAAGAGCCCACAGGAGAGTGTGACAGCGGATCCTGAAGACCTGGAGTTGTTGGCGTGCAAGGTGGGGTAATTGTTAGGACTTGTGGACTTGTGCGAGGCTTTCTGATCAATGTGGCTTTGTGTTGTGCTTTCCTAGGTAGTGACAACCCGTGAAGAGCAAATGAATTCAAAAGAAGCCTTGTGCCAGAAGCATAAGAAGAATGCGGATGAGTATGAAGTACGACCGCAGGCCAAGAAACAGCAGGCAAAAGCAAAGGCGAAACACGCAAAGGCGAAAGCGAAAGCGAAGGCCAGGGCACACCTTACAGAGGATGATGAGGGAACGGAGAAGAAGAAGGCCCTTGCTGCTCAAGAGCCAGCAGGTGAGAGTTCTGTGCCAGCCATGGCAAAGAAGCCAGCCAAACGCAACGCCCCCAAGGACGATGATGATGTTGTTGCTGATGAGGATCCACCGAGGACGAAAGGGTGCAAGAAAGGCAAGGCCCCCCAGGATGATGTTGATGATGAGGACGCACCAAGGAAGGGGTCCAAGAAACGCCAGGGACCCAAGCAGCATGATGAGGATGCACCAAAGAAAGCGCCCAAGAGAGGCAAGGCGCCCAACGAGGACGATGAAGATGCACCAAAGAAAGGGCCCAAGAGAGGCAAGGCGCCCAACAAGGACGATGAGGATGCACCAAAGAAAGCGCCCAAGAGAGGCAAAGCGCTAAAGGAGGACGATGAGGAAGCACCAAAGAAAGGGCCCAAGAAAGGCAAGGCGCCCAAGGAGGACGATGAGGATGCACCAAAGAAAGGGCCCAAGAGCGGCAAGGCGCCCAAGGAGGACGATGAGGATGCACCAAAGAAAGGGCCCAAGAAAGGCAAGGCGCCCAGCAAGGACGATGAGGATGCACCAAAAAAGGGGCCCAAGAAAGGCAAGGCCCCCAAGGATGATGGTGATGCTGATGATGAGGATGCACAAAAGAAAGGGCCCAAACCCCCCAAGAAAGCACCCAAGAATGGCAAGGCCCCCACAGACGAAGCCGAGAGCACTGAGAAGGCAACCTTCGCTGGCCGTACCAAGCCTAAGTCAGACCCTGCGCAAACCATGTTTCGGGCCATCAAGCAAGCCTTCGCAACAATCGTCGCTCCTCGAGTGAAGAGCCCATCTGGCTTGGAGGACTCCTTTGCTTTTTTGCCTGCAAGAAAATCACCCTTCCACGGGCACACTCCGTGCCCAATTGTCTGAAGGAGGCTTTCTGGAAACACTGCCGGCCTCTACTTTTGCAGGCAGACCATAACGATCTAGAAGGCCTCTTCAAGGTGGCCAACGATTGCGCTTGTGTCTATGTGAAGTCGCCTTTACTGAAGAGTCTCTTGCTGGTAATGATGACAAAGTGTAGCCACCCGAGTAAGACCCAAACATAAAGCCTTCAATCCTACGCAGAATCCAAGCGAAGTGTCCGAGGCTGCCTCCGTTGATCTTGAAGGCCCAGGAGAAGATTGATTGGGGATCGGGGGTTCTATCGACTGAGAGCTGTGAAACACTCAGCTCTTCAGAGCTGTCGCCAGTTCGAACAGATGCTTCTCTGTAGCTACCTCGTAGACCCCGTGATAGATCACGGCTTTCTCAGGTGGGCGTGAGCAGTGATTGGAATCATAGGTTTGGGCTTTGGTTTTATGCTTTCTAGTAAGTCTACCAGCTTTGTTGTTGGGGCGACACGTCACCAAGAAAGTGTGTTTCACGGTGCAGAGGCGACTTCAGCGGTGACGAAGGTGAAAGGTTGAGCTGCGACTGATAGTGGTTTCAATCATTCCCTTGACAGCACTGACGTACCTTAAGCCCAGTGTCTGCTCAGCTGCCCTGCCAGGTACAGCGATGCCCGTGGCCGCAGCGTACTGCAGATATGGCCTTGCAACGGGAGGTCCCGCCAGCGGGTTGGGGTGGGATGGTTGGTTTAGTGTGGAGGGTGTTGGGTTGAGTGGTTCGATGTTGTGGCATCTGTTGCAGGATCCTGACACATCCCAACATAGACCCTCGCAAGCCCACCCCTGAAGCCAACGCCAAGCCTAGAGGTATCTAGAGGTGGGAAATGCTCCATGCTGCGCAAGACTGCGTGCTGTGGTTCAAATCTCTAAACTTATAACCCTGTAACCAGACCCTCGACGAATGTACATCCCTTCTGTTGTATTGAGGCCCAAGGTTTCGACGTGGCGAGGTTGTGGGGTGCTTTCTTCCAAATTTAACGGACAGGGTTCATAGTTGACTAAGCTGCTCCAGGCTCTGCGATGGAATTCCAGGGTGGTCTCTCTCTGTAGGTCAGTTAGTCTTTGCCTGGGATGACGCCCGACCGATTCGAGAGCACTGTTCGGCGCCTGATCCAGATCGGTGCACCCAAGGTGGCCTGGCAGGCGTTTAATGAGATCCCATGTGCCATTTCGCAACAACAAGACTTGCTCTAGAAGGGATTAGCTGTACACTAAAGAAATAGGAATAAACCCTAAACCCTAAACCCTAAACCCTAAACCCTAAGCCCCTAAAAACCCTAAAAACGTATACACCCATAGATTTTGGTAGGGCCCTCCCCCTCAGTCTTGCTCATTGAGGTCTATGTAATGCTACTGATTTTGTGCTGGCATTTGAAAATCGACCTTCCGTCTACTCCGGGGCCATGCCAAGTCCTCGAGCTCTTCGCCGGTCGAGCTCGCATATCTCGTTTGGGCACATCTCTGGGTCTAAGTTGTCATGCGCACGATGCAACTTATGACACTGGCAGATCGATTGGTGCATCCGCTATGAATATCAACACAGCAGCAGGATTCACGTCAGGCACCTATTTCACAATGTCTGTGTGTGTGCCTGCTCCCAAGCTTTTGGTGTCTCATGTGCCTTCGAGCTGTTGTTTAGGTTGGCGATCTTATCAATTTTGTCTTCGTGTGATGATGATTTGATCACAATCGCTGGGCTGGTCTGCTCAACTTGGGTGCAAGTAAACGCCGGGACCTCTGGCAGGGACGTCCTCAACCCGATGGGTCGGGTGCATTTGCCCAGCGTTGCTTCCGCCAACGTGATGACAAGCAGGTGCTGCGGCATGTTTCATTGTGGCAGACTTGGGGGGTAGGGGGGGGGGGGGGAGGTTGGGCTCATGTTTGACGCCAGGCTTATTCTCTTGCTGCTGACTATCCAGTTAGCCGGTGGGGTTTGGCTGCTCGAGCAGCCCATCAGCAGCATTGTGAACCTGCACGATCGGTTCATCTGGCTGCTCAGGGTTTTGTCCCGTGCTGGGCTTCAAGTGACCTGATTGGAGCCAGCTTTTATTTTTTGTTCTGTTTCTAACATAGTACTTCCTGCTAGCTTGGAGGACTTCCAGCACCAACAGCCTAAGATCTACCGCCAACCGTTTTGGATGCTCAAGTATGGTGCGGGCACCTACAAGAGATCGAAAGTATGGAGCAACAGTTGGAGAGTGGTACTGTTGGCAACGGAAGCGATCAACAAAAAGAAAGACAAATGCCTCTTTCGCACGTCCACGCAGTATATGAAGAACGGCCGGCGCTGCTTTCGAGGCAGCAAACGTTTGAAAGCGACACAGACCTTTGCCTTAAACCTGGTGGGTTTCTTTTTGTTATTGCTTTGTGTCAGATGCTCAAAGGCGGCCTGTTTGCAAAAATTGTTTCTTAGGCAGTACCCGGCTGGCTTTGCAGCAAAAGTCCTCACCATTCGTCGTACTCTGCTGAAGCACAAGCCAAAGCTACCAACAGAACTTTGGACTGCAATTAGCAGCTTATGTAAGCCAGTGACCCAATTTGTACATCCCTCGGACCAACTGCAGGTGAAGCCCCAGTTCTCTGAGAAGCCCCTCCCGGAACTCTTCCAGGAACGCGCCTCGTCGCATGATAGTTGGCCGGATGCAGATATCGTCTCTTGTGTGGCGTATGTCCGCGCCAGCGTTCACCTTAGCTTGCCACAGGCTTGGCGGGATGTCCTGCCTACAGCTTTGTAGCCACGCAACTTTGCAATTCACTTCAATTAAACTCAGCTTGTGAGCTGGTTGCACACGCAAACACCCACGCTGGCGAAGCAAAAACGAAGCCTTAAGGGTACCAGACCTTGTTGTGGAGGATTTTCGTGCGTCAGACCTTGTTGTGGAGGATTTTCGTGGCTTCTGAAGGCTTTTGAGTGGCTTTTGCTCTTTTTTGCAGGATTTTGGAGGATTTTGAGGGTTCGGAATCCGGCGGTCTTACCCGGGATTGAGGCGGTCTTACCCGGGATCTCGGCGGTCTTGCCCGGTCCCCCCCACCCACACCACCCCCCAACCCCACCCAGCCCCCAACCCTGAGCTCGCCCAAACAGCAAACAGCTCACTCAGAGTGTAGGTTTGCCCTGAACCAATCTCCCGCCACCCACCCCCCCCCCCCCCCTTTGACCGCACCCTCCCGCCCGCCCAACCAACCCGTCGAATCCCCCCACCAACACTCTCCTTCCCACCAAAAAAAGGAGTGTGCGGGCCCGTTGGCCGGGTGCCCGGGGGTGTGGTGGAGGCCTTGTTCTTCGGAACTTGGCAGGGAGCTCTGAGGCCAACGCAGCGGTGGGGCTGTATGACAGCAGGGCGATGGGCTACGCGCCTGTTGGGGCTTTCCTGTGTTAGGTGTGTGAACACACACCTAACTCCTCCACTGCTGGGATGGGAGGCCTTGCAAATCCCCCACACCCTCCCTTCCCACGACCCCCCAAACCGATCCTCTCAAACCGGGAAAATTTTGGACCCCGAAATTTACCGCAAACCCTAAACCCCAAACCCTAAACCCTAAACCCTAAACCCTAAACCTTTTTGCACACAGAACGACTCTACCATAACACACCCTGCTTGCGATACGGCCAGCTATGCGGGAGCGAAAAAAACAACCTTTTGTACCCACCAACCTCCCCCCAATCCCCGCAAAACCCCTGCACCCGAAACCTGAAAGCTTTCTTGAACCCAAATAACGCAGCTGCCCGAAACCCTAAACCTTCTGAGAAAGGACGCAGGTTCCGTGCGTTGAATATCGTCCAGGTTCTTCAAGATTTGGGTTACAATGCAACAGTTAGAGAGCCGGACCTTGAGTTCGGAGACCCTCTTGAGGGGGGTGGGCCTTCTTCGAACAGCCACCATGAGCCTGGAGAATGATGCCGAGTACCTGGCTTTAGCCCAACGGAGAGAAGAGCTTCTTGTATTCCAACCAAATGATGAGTGTAGCTGAAGCGTTGCTGTGTGCATTCTGAAACCTGCCCCAACAAAAATATGTGGACCGTAAGCGTTCCTAGCCAAGGCACAGATGGAAGCAAGGAAAGACCAGGAGCGGGAGGAAAAAGCAGTGGCGGCAGTAGCTGCCATTGCGCCTGAGTGGAGCCGACCAATGACAGGATCTGAGCTATTCCGTCTGCAGAACGCAGAGACACAGTGTGTAGACTCACCTTCACCCAGCCAGGACCAAGCACCGCAGGGGTTTCAAGGGGGCGTGCAGGATGTAGAGGCGTCGGGGGGGGATGCCAGCAAGCCAGAAAGTGAGCCAAGCCATCACCCAGCAAGCAACTCACCGGAGGGCTTCGAAGGGTTGCAGGTGGATGCCGGCAAGCCAGAAAGTGAACCAAAGGGGGTTCAAGATGCACCAGAGCAAGCCCCACCACCATCACAGCGTGTCGAGGATCTTGCAACGAAACCGAAGCAGGGTTCAGCGCCAGAGGGGAAGGAGCGGGGGTCAATGTGTGGCAAGACAGGAAAGCCTGCCCCAAAGAGTGGCACGGGAACACCGGGCAGTGCGCTCCAGGAGAAGTACAGGGATGCGTATGTGGACCCAAGGGAAAAAGCCCCCCCACCACACCAGCACGAAAGCAAGTTCCTCAAACGACTTCGCCGAGTTTGCACGCCAAAGGAGAGCGGAGAGCTCAAAGTACCACAGGAAGTGATCAAAGACTTTCAGAATCTTGAGTCAAGAGCTCGTGTGCTGCAGCTGTTTGAGAAAGTGGGCTATGAGCCTGTGCGCTGGGCGTGTTTGCAAGCATGCTCGATTGGCTAGAATCTATTACCTGCTTGTTGCCAGGCAGCTTTCATCCGCAAAACGAAAAGGATGTATGAGGAGATTCGGGAAACTACGGTCCAGACAGAGTATGAGTTTTTGACAGAAGAAGAGATGGAGGAGTTGGGTTGGTCAGAGTGCCTCGACTATTTGACTGGGTACTGGGGATAGGTTCCAAGCCTCTGCTTCTTGCAAAGAACAAACTTCTCACACATGTAGTTCCGTTCCGTTGTTAGGAAGAAGAGAAAGAATGCCAAGAAATTCTGCGAGCAGCGCAAGGGCTACACGAGGACACAATCCTGATAATTACTGTCTTGTGTGTTCTGTTTGTCTTGCTACGGTATTAATTAGCAGGAAGTCCGACTATGGCGGCGACATGATGTACTGGGTAGCTGTGAAGATCAAGGGGGTGGACAAGCCGCCCGATTGAAACCAGTGTGATTCCAAACCCCCGAAACTCTAAATCTCAAGCCGCCCTCAAAGTGTGACCCGCTCAGGAAGACGAAGCGCAGTGTGGTGCAAGAGCTGCTGGAGGGCGACGTGGACTCCGACGACCCAATGCCTGAGCATACAGATGGGCCCCCGGTGCTCGAGCAGCTAGAGGAATCAGGCTAGGTGTTTTGCTGGGTTTCAGCTTCAGAAGGACTGAAAGGAATCCTCCGGTGTATTTTGAATTGGGATTGTTCCTTCTTATTGGGTTGGTAGGGTTTCTAGGGTTTAGAGGGTTTATATTTTTTGAGGGTTTAGAGGGCTTGGAGGGTTTGTAGCATTTAGAGAGTTTAGAGGGTTGTTGCACACCCACGAAACACACCCCGAAACATACCCCCGAAACATACCCGCGAAGCTTGCCCCCGAAGTTGCAGGTAAAGTGCCGCGCAACAAACCCCGAAACTAACCCCCGAAACATACCCACGAAAGGTCCCCTGATCTCAACACCAGTCGCCCGCCCCCCGCCCCAGCATCGAAGAAACCCAATTGATATGATTGTTTTCGCTTCCCCCTGAAGCCTAAAGCCTGAAGCCTAACCCTAATGGTAGAGAACTTTGGGGGGTTGAAGGTTTCTGAGATTCAGACAGTTTGAATCTAGACGCCAACAAAAACACCTAGCCCAAATAGATATATCTCACCTAGGCAAGACAGCAAACCTCACGACCCTAGAGCCCCTCCCTTCCCATGATTTCGCGCAGGCGGTGGAGCTGATGCTGCTGGCCAGGAGAACGAAGACGAGGAGGATGAATCCTCGGATGATGGTGCAGAGGCCACAGCACTGCTGAAGAAGGTGCAGTTCCCAGACCTAGAGAAAGAGAAGAAGCCTTCAGAGGCCTGTGGCAAGGTATGCCTCTGTGTGTCGAAGCGGATGAGCAAGGTACAGGCTCTCATAGACAAATTCGAAACGCTGGTTCCCCAAGCCAAAGACACAAAGGCAGGTACCAGTACCAATGTGAAGACTTGCCCTTAGTTGTTTATCCTGATGCGTTGGAGCTGTGTGTGAGAGACCGACGCACTTTCTGACAGTTGACAAGATCCTTTAGCCTGAGGATGCTGGAAAACCTCAAGAAGACATTGGCCGATCTATCAAAGGTTGATGATGACATTTCGGCTATTCGCAGCAAAGGTCTTGTGGACGGGTTTACGAAAGAGTTCCTAAGCATGCACGTAGTGCCTGAGTTTTCACCCAGGGGGGGTGCTTATGACACGACAACGAAGCCGAGGAACCAAAAGGTTCTCCGTGGCCTCTTCGAGAATGCCAAGCGCACGTGCCATCCTTAAGTGTCACGGTGAAGTTTCACTGGCAGGTAAGGTCTTGCTACCCTACTATCCTCACCCTGACAGGGCGATCCAAGTGGAGGTCTATGATCAACGTTGCAAGCCACTTGCTGTCAATGATGATGCTTTAGGCCACACAAGCTGTGCCCTACCCCTTAAGGGTTTAGGGTTAGGGTTTAAGGGTTTTTAAAGGTTTTTTTCACTCCTGCAAAGCTGGGGCGAATCCACATCGCAGGGCAAGGGTTTAAGGGCTAAGGGTTTAGAGTTTGGGGTTTAGGGTTCTTAGCCTGGAAGCTAGCTTCAACCCACCCTCACCCAAAGTGTACTGAGGCCCCTTCTACAGGGACTGAGGCCTGAGCCCAAGGTGGCCTCCAAGGCCCCCAAAGTGGCCGTGGCCCCCAAGACAACCCCAAAGCCGAAGGCGAAAGTGAAGGCAAAAGGAA
The DNA here is from genome assembly GCA_905221605.1 of Symbiodinium natans. NCBI lineage: Eukaryota > Dinophyceae > Suessiales > Symbiodiniaceae > Symbiodinium > Symbiodinium natans. Next base: position 47,316 of record CAJNDS010000177.1, read on the forward strand.
AGGAGGATTCAGAGGCTGAAGAGCCACCAGCGAAAAGAAAGCGTGCGTAAGCAACTTTTGCTGACAGCCCATTTTGGGGAAGGGCATGCAATCCTAAAAAAGTCATTATGATGCAAGCTGCCCTTTCCAGGGTGTGTCTCCGAGTGCCCTAGGCATGGTTTGTGGTTTCAAACAAGGGAGATCGCGCGTGGATCCCTCGGCCAAAAGTGCTCATGCTCCAGCTGCCACGCACACTCCACGAAGAACCTTTGGAGCCGTCTTCGTTTGGGTGGAGGATTTTGGTGGCTTGAGATTTCGGGCATTCGCGCACAGCGGCCCACAACCCCAAATGGAGTCTTGAACCCTAATTCCTCTAAATCTTGTACTCTAAAACCCTATACATGTATTATATATTTCGAACTTCGAAACCCTAAACCCCAAACCTGAATCTTACTCAACACATCTCTCAAATGGAGTGTTGCGCCCGAATTCCCAAAGCAGGACGAGCCCAATAAGTCTTGCACTCTAAAACCCTATAAACACTTCGAGCTTCGAAACCCTAACCCCAAGCCTGAATCCAGCATATCTTAACCTATGCCAGGTGAAGACACCGAGGATGTGGAGCTCGGGCGAGTGGAGATGTACGCTGAAATGCTCGGCGACGGTGCAGATTCCTGAGATGTTGGGTTGGTTCGGCAAGAGCATTCAGGGTTGATTCGTTGTGATTCGGCAGGTATTGCTTGGAGAGCTGGGTGGGGGTTGAGGATGGAGGGTGTTTAAAGTTTATGTTTGACAGCTCCAGGCTGTAGTTTCGTCGGGTAGAAGGAGTGTCACCTCTGGGTGTATTGAGGGTTGTTTTTGGGTTTTTTTTTGTTAAAAAGCTTTCGGTGCCCAACAAGGCCTCTCGAAGTCCTAGTTGCTCAACGCCCCTCATACCCTACCGGACCCCTGGGAGGACCCAAGAAGTAGAACCCCCAATGCACTACTAGTGGGTCTTTTTTCAGGAACAGTGAAGGGGATCAGGGGTCAGAATCCTTTTGATTGCAAGAGCTAGGCAATAATGGCACCAAAGTGACCCCTGATATTGCTTGACTCCATAAGTTCTCACAAGCGAACGTAGGCAAGGGTTTAGGGTTTAGGGTTTAGGGTTTAGGGTTTAGCGTTTAGGGTTTAGGGTTTGGGTTTAGGGTTTAGGGTTTAGGGTTTAGGGTTTAGGGTTTAGGGTTTAGGGTTTAGGGTGTAGGGTTTAGGGTTTAGGGTTTAGGGTTTAGGGTTTAGGGTTTAGGGTTTAGATTTAGGGTTTAGGGTTTAGGGTTTAGGGTTTAGGGTTTAGGGTTTAGGGTTTAGGGTTTAGGGTTTAGGGTTTAGGGTTTAGGGTTTAGGGTTTAGGGTTTAGGGTTTACAGAGCCCGACCCCAATTCCAAAATCTGTTCGCAAGATTCAGGCGTTCATTGCAACACTTCTGGTTCCCTGCAGCCCAAACCCCAACTATTCAACTATTCAATTGCTTTTTTTGCTTTACGTTTGCCCAGGCAAGCGCCAGAGACACCAAGAGGTGTCTTTGCCAGATGAGGAATCCGGGACAGCCAGAGAACAAACGTCGAAATATCACAAATGAGGAGCGTGACTGCCACGCTTACTTTACCCGCAAGGGCCTTTCGTTGAGAGTCCCCATTACTTCTCGACAGTACATTGTTCAGGGTTCGGCCAGCGTCCAGACTTGGCACGTCAAAATCGAGCACTGGTTGACATATCTGCTTGGGTCGGCTTCTTGTCTAGTGGCTGGCGGGCAGAGCCCCCTTCATGCGCAGCTGGATGCTTTCTGGAAGATGTACAAGCCCCTTGCCCATTTTTGTGCGGTTGTCGTACCTTGTTTTTTCCACTTTGTTTTTGCCAGCAAACAAGGTCGTACCTTATTTTTTCCATCTTGTTTTGCCAGCAAACAAGGTATCATCACAGCGATCACGCGATATTCGCGCAGGATGGCATCAAGCTGTCAAACACTCTGCCCCTCATCCTGTTTTCAGACGAAGGGAAGGGCCCGAAACGCGGGAACTATTTGCTCTTCACAATCGAGTCTCCAATTGGTTTGTCAGAGGTGGAGGCGGGGCAACCCTGCTCATGCTCTTCGCATGTGGCGCGGACTCCAGCAGAGTTTGTGCCACAGTGCTACGGGGCACCAGCTGCTTCCGACGCAACCGAAGAGGCTGCAAAGCAGACGACAAATATTAAAGGACATTCTGCTTTGACCAGACATGTTTTGTTTGGCCTTCCTGACTGGGTCTACAAGCACCATGGTTTTATCCTCGACGACATGATGGGCGTCGTGGCGCAAGAGTTGGAATATTTGTTCAAGAACGGCTTTGTTGTCAAGGGCAAAAGGTATTGGGTGGCCCTTGTGGGAATCAAGGGAGACATGAAACAAATTGCAGAAAAAATCTGCAATTTGACAAGGTCGTATGCCCATCTGGGCAAAGTTCACCATTATGGTATCTGCAGCCATTGCATGGCGGGTACAACAGCTGATGTTCCATGGGATGAAATAAGCCACGACCCCTCGTGGGCAAGAACATTGTTTGCAGCACGCCCGTGGCGCGAGGATCCTGTGTTGTGCAGCCTTCCTCCTTTCGATGAGGCCGCGCCAGAAGCTGTGCTAAAGCATGATGTGTTCCATCTATTCAAGGTAGGCCTTGGCCGCGATCTGTGCGGAGCAACTGTGTTGCTTGCGAGGCTCGGGCATTACGACTTCAATGTTGGCGAGTCAAAAGAGCTCAATGCGCGATTGCAACGTGCATATCAACATTTCAGGCTTTGGGCCCTTGCCGAACACACGGCGCCTGCTTGCAGGTATTTTTCTGACAGTCTCTTCAACCTCAAAAAACTCGCAGACTATGCGTGGGCCAGCACCAAAGGCTCGGACACCGTCCTCTTCTTGAAATACGTCCATTTTTATGCCAGCCTCATCTTGCAGAACCCGGACATTTCAGAAGACCACCGACGCCTTTTGCGGCTTCTTTGCAAGACAATCAAGTCGTCCCAGGCTGCCCTCCACATCATATACTCGCATGGACTCTGGCTGGATCGTGTCTGTGCGCAGAGTTTGTACCTCCACCTCATGAAGTTGCTTGCCGGATACCAAGCCCTTGCGGCCCGAAGCCTCGCTATGCGCATGTCATTTTTCTGCCTCAAGCCCAAATTCCACGGGCTACACCATCTAGCATACGACCTCAAGGAGGCATTGCATGGACCAGGGCCCTTGATCTTAAATCCCGCCACATGGGCTTGCGATCAAAACGAAGACACGATCGGGAAAGTCTGTTCCCTCACGTTGAAAGTATCGGTACGAACTATCAACCGCAGAGTGCTTCAGCGACATTTCCTGAAGAAATGTGCTGTGATTCGCCGTCACAAGAACGAGCGCCGGGCCTGTGGCCTTCCTTGCACATCTTGAGCCGTGGTTTTCTTTCAGCAACCCCCAGGCTATAGTTATTGATACCGCTCTCATGCTTTTGTAGACTATGTTCTTGCGTAGGCTATGCTAAGGCTTTCTAACTGAACCCTGAAGTCTCGAGCCCCATAGCTTTACAGTTGCCAGAAAAGGATGATGGACCACTCAGAAGAACACCAAACCTGCAACATGATGGAAAGCCCTAGAGCCCAGAAGCTTTGCTCCAGGGTGCTGCGCTAGACCAGGCAGAGCAGCAGGCGGCCATGGAAAAGGGACAGCCGCTCCAATCCCTGAACCTTCCTGAAGCCCTAAGTGCTGAGGCATCCCTTTATGAACCCTGAGCCCGTAGGGTTTAGGGTTTGGGGTTTAGGGTTTAGGGTTTAGGGTTTTAGGGTTTAGGGCTGAGGGAGCTTTAGGGTTTAGGGAAGCTTAGGGCTTAGGGAAGTTTAGAGCTCTTCGAAGTTTAGGGTTTGGATTGTCCTTGTCCAGAACTTGCAGAGCCAGTGCTACAGATTTGAACCCGGTGTAATCCTGAACCGACTACTACCCTGATTGAAAGATGTAGGCAATGAAAGTCCAACAAAGGTGTTTGGTTCAAGGTTAAAGGACCCCTGAATGTTAAGGCATGGCCCGAACTCCGCAAGCTATTGCAAACTAAGTGGCCCCCTAGGCGGTTCACAACATTCGGAACCATAGCATCTTATTTCTGTGGATAAATCTACTAAACAGCTGTTCCAGAAAACCTGTTGCGGCTACTTTGGTTTTTGGTCGGCTACTTTCCCCATTGTCGGCGTCTTTGTTAGCGTGAGGCTGGAATTTCTGCCGGTTTGCATTCCGGCTGATATTTCGGCCGCCCGGGTTTCTAGGTATGTATATGTGTATATGTATATGTATGTATGTATATATGTATATATATATATGGGGTGCTGAAGCGAAGCTGACGCCTAGTAAGCTGACGAGCAGAATGGTTTTCATGTTGTTAAGATCCCTCATGCTACTCCTAGTGAGCAAGGCTAAGGAATTGTTTAACACATAGAAAAGCCCGGCCTGGGTCCACAATTGTATATACCTCGATGCCTGTTCTGTTGGTCATGCCACTAGGTTGCTCCCTTACAAGAGAGCAGCCCGACCTCCCTGCTCCCCCCTCCCCTCCCCGTCCCCCCCCCCTCTTCCCTCCCCCCCAAAAAAACCACAAGAACAAAAATCACATGCCCAAACCCCAAACCGTGAGTTGAAAATCCTTAACCACCATGACAAACAGCCCCGAGCCCACCCCCATGAGGAATGTGGAGAACATACGCCCTGCTCCCAGACCTGCGCCCTGGCTCAAGAGGGTGAAGAGTAAAGGGGTATAGGCGTCAAGGATTTAGGAATGGGGGGCGGGGGGGGGGGGGGGGGTTCAAGGGTTCAAGGGTTTCAAGGGTTCCAGGGTTCAAGAATTCAAGGGTTTCGGGCTTCCAGGGCTTTCGGAGGCGGATGTGATTGTTGTGCTGAGAGTAGAGCTGAAGATGTCTTGTTGGTTGAGCTCATGGAGTATATATATATATATATATATATATATATATATACTTATATATATATATACATAGAGTAGTTAGAGTAGATTAGTAGATGTACATGTGTTCCAAGAGGCTCCGAGTTAAATGCGCCTAGAGTTCCCTGGAGGACGATAATTTCCCCTGGACGCTAGGGTCCCTAAACTGCCCTAAGCCCAAAAGACCATCAACAGTGCCCTAAAAACGCAAATACATCGAAGTCGAAACCGTGACCTTAAATCCTTAAACCCCCCATGAACCCTAAACCCTAAAGCCTATAAACACCAAGCTTTCAACAACCCCAGCCCCACACCCCAAGCCCCGATGCACGCTGACATCCCTAAATGCACGTGAGCAATAGGACCTTTTATGTGGCATTTGGTGTGGAGGCTATGTTTAAGGGCGAATTTTGAGAAGCTTGCAGACTTTGAGGGATTTCCACACTAAAAAGAAGTAAGGCTCAGGCGTAAATGTGTTCAAGCAGTCTCGACTTTTCTGCAAGAATCGAGCTGTTGAAAAAAGATGCCCTTCAAGCCTGAGCCTTGCTTGAAAGAAGCTCGGTTCCTTAGCGTTTCTGTACCTTCAGCAAAATAGGTCTTCAACATATCTAGGAACTAGGAAAAGAGTGAAGGGTTAAAAAAAAAAACGAAGGGTGCTGCACAGGTTCAAACTTCTGAGCTATGTTAGCAAGAGGCTCCGAGGATGCATGACGAGGTGCCCTGGGCTTCTTCAGCCCGAACATGCCTCAGGAAGCCTAAGCCCTAAACCCTAAACCCTAAACCCTAAACCCTAAACCCTAAACCCTAAACCCTAAACCCAGAGCCCTTGCTGCAGCGGCCTTCCTCTGCGACCGTCGCACCACCACCCGGACGGACCTGAAGCCAGGCACCTGCCAATGCATAACCAGATTTGTCGCCAAACGCCATTCGGTTTAGGGTTCAGGGGTTAGTGTTTAGGGTTTAGGGTTTAGGGTTCATTGAAGTACCAGCGTGTCCAGAGTACTTGGCTGTGGACAATGCCGGGCCTATGGCTTTCTGCCCGAGATGCGATGAATTCGAAGCGGCGCCCGGAACTCTACGCCTTGACCAGCGACATCTCGGCCGTCGACCCTTCAATCCCTCAACCCTAAACCCGGCAACCTCACTACATGCACGCGCGGCAGCCCTGAAGCAGAACCTGGCAACCTCTTTGCACTGAACCTTGTGGCCGAAACATGAAGCTCCAAGCCTCCCCAACGAAACCCGAAGCCCTAAACCCTAACCCCTAAACCCTAAACTCTCCATCGCGACCCAGGAGTGAGCTGAGCCAGCCCTATACCCCGCTGGCGGTGGTGTGGGATGACTGCCAGGAGCAGCTCGAGTGCGAGATCCTGGAGGCTGATATGGGGGGAAGGGGGTGGGGGGTTTGGTTTAGGGTTTAGAGTTTAGGCTTCAGTGTTTCGGGTTTAGCGTCGGGCCCCCTCTGTACTGGTATATAGGGCTCCTATCATCACACCGCCTTATACCTAAGGAGCCATAATGGTCAGCGATATACGGATGGCTCAGCTCCCCACTACGCACTGAATGTAGACAAACTTTCACTCAGCCACTATAAGAACCTCCTCTCAGGCGAACGGGAGTGTCCTATAGGGCCAAAACGCCAAGCTCCTTAGCTCAATGTACGGTTCAGGGTTTACGGTTGGAGTGCAGCGCGAGGTCATCCATCAGCTCGTGGGGGATGTACTGCGCTACGAGCACCTGGCTTGGGCATACCCTTGGCTGAATGTCTCTGGGCGACAGAGAGAACCCTAAACCCGAAACCCGAAAAACCCTAAACCCTATAAACCCCAACCCTCTCAATCTTAAACCCTAAACACAGTTTGCACCCTGAGAGCCCATAACGAGCTACGTACTCTTCACGAGAGGTGCCCAGCAGTACCCTGATTCCCTATGTCTTGGTGTCAGGATCTGTTAAACATCACAGGCCTCGAGAATTCGACCCAGGGTTTAGGGTGTAGGGTTTAGGGATTCCTTTTTTCTCCTAGGCTAAGGGAAGCCCAGATGGACTCCAGTGATTGGGAAGTTGGAAACCCGACCTGCATTTCTTCCCCTCTAACACCTCCCCCTTCCTCGCCCCCCCCCCCCCCCCCCCCCCCCCCCCCTCCCCCTCCCCCAAAAAAGAAGTCTGTTTCCTGCCAACCTCAAAACGAAAACCCCAAAGCCCCTTAAATCCTCTGAGAAGCCCTCACAAACCCTCGTCGGTGACCCATCATGGTGTAAGCAGGTCTGCTTCGGGTCCTTCTCCATTCTCGGCTCATGGGGCCCCGGCTACAAGCGGCACAAGGCAGGGTGCGGGCTTAGGGTGCCGTGGATTTGGGGGTGTCAGGTGTGGGCTCTCTTGCCTCCAGCCCCAAGCCTCCCAAGCCGTTCCTCTTGAGACCTTTTTTTAGCTTCAACCCCACACAACAGGGGTATCGTTTGGGGTATCGGATCCTAGGATGCGTTTGGATGTTGATTGATTGTTCAGGGGAATGGGGGGCGGAAAGGGATCTTTGATGATTGTTTGAGCTTCGGCTTGGACGTCTCGTGGTAGGTCTGGGGCCATACATACCCAAAACTACCCTAGCCCAAGAGACCCGCAAGCCCTGAACCCTCGAGACCCGAAGCCCTAACCCCGAAAGGCCTCCAGGCAGCCTACGAGGGCTCAAGGCATCTCAGGATCGCATCAGGGGCTGTTCGCCCTGGGCCATTTAGGAAGACCCACCCCTGCCACCCTGCTCATTCTGAATTAGGGCTTGTAGGGTTCTGGTTCAATTATTGTTTCGGGCTCGCTGCAATGCGTGTGGGTCGAAGGAAGAAGCCGTAAACTTAAACCCGTAACCCTAAACCCTAAGGCCTACACCCTACACCCTAAACCCCCTAAGCCCTAAACCCTAAGCCTTCAGGCGTGCCTGTTCACGAACTATGCAATCCTGGACGGACCCCTGCAGGCCGAAGACAGCTCAACGAAACTTGATCTTGGGCGCCGTGGAAGTGTTTGTTTGTGCGTTAAGCCCGAAATCCTAAACCCTAAACCCTACACCCCAAACCCCAAACCCTAAACCCCTGGTTTCGGGTTTAGGGTAAGCTGAAGCTGTTCTGTTTTTTGTGGTGGTGGATATGGGTCTATTGTCTATAGGTGCTAGGGTACCCAGGGTTTAATTCGGGTTTAGGGTACTTCGGTACCCAGTGCGGGTACTCTTCTTCTTCTTCTTCTTCTTCTTCTTCTTCTTCTTCTTCTTATTGTATATATTTTTTGGTGGTGGGCGGAAGTTCGGAACCCTGTTTTCCAGCAGCGCCAGTGCTACTTAGGGCTTCGAGGGTATATGTAGGGTTGAGCTGAAGGATTGGTGGCTGGCCCGTGGCTGACGATGATCTGGAGTGTTTCGAGCAGAGCCAGTGGGCCTTCATCACAGAGATAGGGCCGCCCAGCCGGACTGTCGGATGTGGGGTTGTGGGGTTTAGGGGTTTAATTAGGGGTTTTGGGGGTTTAGGGGTTTAGGGGTTTAGGGGTTTAGGGGTTTAGGGGTTTAGGGTTTAGGCGGTTAATGGTTAATTTAGGGTGGCTGTCGGATGTGGGGGTTAAGGGTAGAGGGTCGGGATGTTCCCCCTGATACTCACGGTCCTGGGGGGTTTGTTTCCCCCCTATGATAATTCCTGTTGAGGACTTGGTATATGGGGGAACATCCCAAGTTGAGGTATTCAGGTTTAGGTTTGAGGATTTAAGGTGCAGGGCGATTAGAGGGTTTAGGGTTGTTGTCCTTGAGATTCATAGGGTTCTAGACGGATGTTTGGTGTTCTGAAGGTATGAGTCCTGCCAAACTGCTCCCCGGCACCTCACACGAAGAGCTATTCCATTCATAGGCTTGTTTGTATGGGGTCTGCTGGTGGCTTCAGGGACCTTGGCCCAGAGACTCCGTTTGCAGTTTTTATTACTGGTTACGAGTGCTCGTCTTTCATAATTGCAGTTCAGTGGACCTTTGACACCCTAAAGTCTATCCTAAAAACCTAAACCTCAAGCCTTTAACCCTAAACCCTAAACCCCAAACCCCAAACCCTCAATGTACGAAAGGTTCTGGCACCGACTGAGAGCGGCCAGCGGCTGTGAGGCATCCGAGGAGCAAAAAGTGGGATGTCTGCCGGCGTCTTTTTCGGTCTTGCGTGTTTGCGGGTTTAGGGTTGAGGGTTCAGGGTTTAGGGTTGAGGGTTGAGGGTTTAGGGTTTAGAGCTTAGCGTGTAGCGCGTAGGGTTTAGGTGCTTGTGCAAACCAAGCGTGCATGCACATATCTTTGTCTGTGGTTCTTGGGGAGAGAAGTAGGGGTTCAGGGTTTAGGGTTTAGGGTTTAGGGTTTAGGGTTTAGGGTTGAGGGACTCTACCAGAGCAGCTTACTAGGTAGGCCCTTGCTACGTTGCATGTTTTCCCTTATTGGGTTTAAGAGGACAGGATCATATTCAACAATATGTTGCAGAGGGTTTTAAGGAACATCCTAGGTTAGGATTCGGGATATTTCCATGGTTTCCCTGCTAGGCCGGAGAAGCGAGAGCGCCTTGTCCGGGCGACGCTGAAGGCGCCCCCGATGCATCTTGAGCCTTTACCCCGGGCCTCCGGCGATTTCTGTGTGCCGGAGGGCTCTCGTGGCCCACCATAACCCGGGGAGAGCTTACTCCACTAGTATATACCCTATAAAGCCTCAACCCTACACAGAGGGCAGGTTTAGCCAAGTTTGGCCCTTGACTGCTCTCACAGAAGCCTTGAGCCCTAAAGGGGTCTTCGACCCTTGGGGGCCACATGAGCGCTTGGCAAGGTTTGGGTGCTTGTTCCTTAATCCCAATAGTCAGGGTCATTTGGTCACCAAGGTATATACATACATACATACGTACGTACATACATACATACATATACACATATACACATAAAACAACACCACATATACGCATATACACCACATATACGCATATACACATATACATACATACATGCATACATACATACATACATACGCACATACATACATAGATACATACATACATACATAGATACATACATGCGCATACATACGCACATACATACATAGATACATACATACATACATACATACATACATACATACATACATACATACATAGATACATGCATGCATACATACATGCATACATACATTTACACATATACACCTTTACACATATACACATATACACAAGTACATACATGTATGTGCATGTCCAATGTGCTCTAGTGTTTTTTGTACGTTCGGAGTATTCATTTTATCTGTTGTGTCATATGCATTGACTGAGGCCGCATGGGCAAAGTTTGGCATTCCGGATCTCGACGATGCCATCACCGAGTGCCACGTAGCCTAGGACCCCGAGTAGGCCCTCATTCCCCCTTTTTTGTAGGGTTTAGGGTTTAGGGTTTAGGGTGTAGGGTTTAGGGTTTAGGGTTTAGGGGGTAGGGTTTACTGTAAACAGGACCCAGAGTAGGCCCTCGTCCCCTTGATTTAGGGTTGATGTTCCCTTGCAAGCCCCTTTACACCCCAAACAAGGGCACCCTTTTTGTATTGCGAAGATGCAGGCGTGTGTCGCAGCGTGTTCAAGAAATCCTGAGTTTTCGACGTTTTCGACCAAATTGACCTTAACATTTGGGGGGGGCATAATAGGCTGCACAGGTAGATGGATTGGGGATGTTCCCCCTTATACTAACAGCCCTTAATAGGGACTCTAGTACCCCCCTTTTCTAATCCATATCAAGGACTGTTCTTCTCAAGCGGAACAGCCCAATAGATGGATTTTACACCCTTCAATCTCGTTCTATTTTGTACGCCCAGGCTGGGGTTCGGGTAGAGGGCTGAAGGGGCCATCTGCATCATCGAAGCCCCTAAACCCCTAAACCCTAAACCCTAAGCCCTAAACCCTAAACCCTAAACCCTAACCCCTAAACCCTAAACCCTAAACCCTAAAACCTTTTGGGGAGCAGGTACTTGGTGAGCTCAGCCGTGACGGTGGTTGCTGAGGCTCCGACAGCACTGAATGCCAAGCATGTTCTCAACAGATTGCCAGGCTTGTTGTATGTGTGTGTATGTGTCTGTGTCTGTGCATGTGTATGTGCATGTGTATGTGTATGTGTATGTGTCTGTGTATGTGTCTGTCTGTCTGTCTGTCTGTCTCTCTGTCTGTGTGTGTGTGTGTGTGTCTGTCTGTCTGTGTTAGTGGTAGTGTGCGCTTTGTCTTTTTTGTTGGCTTTATTGGCCACCCTGAACCCGAAACGTCCGAAAGGCCTCAGCAAACAAAATTCGATCCTGAAGAGGAACTCCTTCTTGGAGGCTTCTGGGTAGCTTAGATCTGGGCTTGAGCAGGCTAGCTGCTGGTTAGGAGAAACCGAATCCCTCAGCCCTAAACGCTACAAGCGCCCTAAACCTTAGAACCTTAGCCCTGGACCCGAAATCCCTAAACCCTAAACCCTGAACCCCAAACCCTAACCCCTAGACCCTAAATCCTGCATATGCTCATGGGCCTTCAAGTGAAGCTTGTCTCGAAAAGCTTCGGGGTTTTAGGGTTTAGGTTTTAGTGTTCCCTGGTCCCTTCCTCTTCCTTGAACCCTTACCTTACCTCAAAGTGTAAGGTTCAGGGTTCTCCTAGTATTGAGGACCTACTGACCTCTGAAGGGTTTTGGAGCCCATACACCTCTAAGGAGCATATCTGATCCCCATTACACGCAACGCATCCAGTTCTTGCGCCCCAAGAAGCTGCTTACCCGTATCGCCAATTAGCCCCTGAAGCCTAGCCCGAAACCCTAAACCCTAAACCCTAAACCCTAAACCCTAAACCCTAAACCCTAATCCCTAAACCCTAACCCCTAACCCCTAAACCCATAAACCCCTAAACCCCTAAACCCCTAAACCCCTAAACCCTGAACCCCTAAATACTTGCTGCCCCAGGCGCAGTCTGCCGGTGAGGCAGAGGATGAGCTGCGCAGTCCCTGGGGGGCTGGTTCAGTGGTTCAGGGTGTAAGGGAGTTAGGAGTTTAGAGGTTTCGAGTTTTAGCGGTTTCGAGTTTTAGAGGTCTAGAGGTTTCAGGTTTTCGGGACTCAGGGGTTCAAAGTTGAGGGTCATGATGCTTGCGGCGCGGCGCGCGGTATGAAGGATGGCTGGTGGCTCGGTGAATATTCGAGAAAGCAAGGGTTCACATCTGCAAGAGTCTTCGCAACAAGCATCCTTCTTACAGATCTTTGATGGATGCACTGGGCAAGACAGTGGGCCCCTGATACGACAGGGATGGCAACGAAGCCACTTGCAAGCTGAACACGCTGCATCAGAGAACCTCCTTTGCAAGCCAGCTTATGCAGGAACGAAACATTCGTGCCGACGATGCAACTGCACAGGTATGCACATGCGCACAGTGACACGCATCAATGAGACAACATACACGTGCAAACCTGCACCGTCAGCTGGGTAGCTGTTACATCTCACCCTAAACCCTAAACCCGGAACCCTATACCCTGAACCCTATACCCTCAACCCTAAACCCTAAACCCTAAACCCTGAACCCTGAACCCTGAACCCTAAACCCTAAACCCTAAACCCTAAACCCTAAACCCTAAACCCTGAACCCTGAACCCTGAACCCTGAACCCTAAACCCTAAACCCTAAACCCTAAACCCTAAACCCTAAACCCTAAACCCTGAACCCTGAACCCTGAACCCTAAACCCTAAACCCTAAACCCTTGCCTTCCTTCCCACATTTTGCAAGCAACTTGGAGGCCGCCATGCTCTTGTCTACACCCTCAGCCCACATTAAAACAAACGTTGCCTCCAGGAGTCCACAAACACTCGGGTCACCAACAAAAGCCTAAAAAACCCTAAACCCTAAACCCGTTTAGGGTTTAGGGTTTAGGGTTTAGGGTTTAGGGTTTAGGGCTTAGGGTTTAGGGTTTAGGGTTTTGCAAGCCCTTTCCAGGGCAAAGCTGTGCACTGAACCACGAGGAGCTAACTACTTCATGTTGATGGATGGAAGCCGTTGCGTGCGAACCATTGTTCTTTTGTCTGTTTGGGAGATGTGAGGCGGGTAGAATGACATGGCAGATGCGATGAGGGAGAAGCGATCTGCAAGTGCACAGGGGGAGTGAGAACAGGTACTGATCTTGATCTTGATCTACTAGACTCGGATCCCAGTCTTCCCCGTCCTCCCCACCCCGTACAGCCCGGGACTTGTCAGTGTACTGTTTGCCAACTTAAGCCATGGCCCCTGCCTGAGGGAATGAGGTTCCCTGTATGCCCCTAGAACGTACCCTTTAGGGAATTACGGTAGCGTTCCTCATTCGCCCCCAATTCCCAACTAAGAACCAGGGGGTAAACCTAAACCCTAAACCCTAAACCCTAAACCCTAAACCCTAAACCCTATGGAATGACTTTTCAAGCCCCTTGGATTACCCCTCACTTGGGCCAGAGGCTCCTCCACTTGGGTGTCATCTTGAAGTCCCAGGCAGTAGGGTTTAGGGTTTAGGGTTTAGGGTGCTACTAGCACTACATGGCACTATGCTTCGACGCAGAATACATGCATGTATGTATGTGTATGGGTATATATATATATGTATGTATGTATATATGGTCAGATCTCAACAATATGGCCCCTTATAGAGGACCCTAAATATTTGGGGCCGCCTTACAATGGCAACCCCAAAAGGGACGACAGTTAAGAGAAGCGACCTCATATATGCGTGCATTTACACTTATGGCTTCTAATGTTGCGTCTTTCGTCTTATTGCTGTTTGCTTTACCTCGGTGTCTCTCTGTCTCTGTGTGCGCGCGTGTGTGTGTGTGTGTGTGTGTGTGTGGCCTGTGTGTCCTTGTGTGTGCTTAAGGTTGTTTTGGCTTAAGTTCAAGGAAAGGAGTGCCCATGTAAAGGTTAGTTAACGCGACGAATGAGTCAATAGGTAGCTGTGGGTGACCAGTGGGTGGTAGGTGGAATCTACAAGGTTCGGGGTAGCTGAATCCTGAAGATGTAGCGCAGCTCCGCACCGAGATGAGGATGTAAGAGCTCCTGTATGTCCTTGGTCTCGCTGTTTCTTCTATCTTGCCAGTCTGTCTGCGTCTTCCTCCAGCTTCTTGCATGACAAGGGTGATATCTACTAGCTCTTCATAGGGAGCGCGGCTCTTTCTAAGGGTTTTTTTCTAGGAACCCTAGCAACCTATGCGTGCAAGCTCGAAATTGTGCCGCCTGCAGGAACTGAAAGACAAGTACGTCGTAGCCCTGCCAGATGCTTAGATATCGAGCATAGGAGGGGTGCACAGGCTTGCGCGGCTAGGCTTTAGGGTTTAGGGTTTAGTGTTTAGGGTGTGGGGTACATGGGCGTTAATGGGCCTACGGTTGAATTCTAGACCCGGTTGGCGCCTTTTTGTTCAGTTGTTGGCTTTGGAGTTTCGGGGGTTAGGCTACAACTTTACAGGCGCTACAAGCCCCAAACCTCACCCCATTAAAGCTCCCAAAAAGCACCCTACATCCTGAACTTCAAACCCTTACACCTTTGTAAACTCAAACCTTTTGTATCCCATGTCTCCGAGACCTATCGAGGCACTAGGCCATAAGCCCTAAAACCTGAAACCCTATCCCTCAAGGTCCGGGTACCTCAAGCCTGGGTTGTGCTGTGGGATTTGTTTGTTTAAATTTCCCTTCTTTCATTATAAGGAAAGCTGTTCATCAGTAAATTTTCAGAGGGCTTGAAGCACAACTCAGAAGCGTATTACTTGGCCGCAGACCGAACTGTACTGTAGAGGAGGTACTCCTTGGGGCTCCATTTGTAGCACAGTTATGGAAATTAGACACCCCAACAACTCTATTCAGTACGGTTTTGTAGGTATCTGACCCTAGACTCTAAACCCGAAGTATAAACCCTAAACCCTAAACCCTAAACCCTAAACCCTAAACCCCCTGTTTCTTTCAAGGGCAGGTCGACCCCCAGTTTTATAAAGGCACCAAGGAACCCGAAAAACTTAAGCTGTCCGCCACTCGCAACCCTCAATCCTCAACCCCAAGCCCTACACCCTGAACCCCAAGCCCTAAACCTAAACCCCACACCAACCCTAAACCCTAAACCTTAAGCCCTAAACCCTAAACCCTAAACCCTAAACCCTAAACCCTAAACCCTAAACCCTAAACCCCTCCCCAACGCTCTGAGGTGCAGGGCTTTGGCCGGAACGGTCTCCGCAACCCCCAAGGAGGCTGAGCTGCGAGCTTCGCTTTTTCTTGTTAGGGTTTAGGGTCTAGGAGAGTTTAGGGTTTAGGGTTTAGGGTTTAGGGTTTAGGGTCTAGGAGAGTTTTGGGTTTAGGGTTCAGGGGGGGGGGGGGGGGGGGTGGGGCTAGCAAGCAGCGTGCATTCTTCGGTTCATGGCTTCGATCTTTGCGCGGGCAAGGGGCTCAAGGCGTCCATTCGTAGCGCCATTATTGCTAGGGCGTGGCTGGCTGAGGGTTTGGGGTTCAGGGGTCTTTATGTCCTTATCACCCTTGGCCCTAAATCCCTAACCCCGAATAGGCTCCTTAAATCCCACACCCGAAGCCCTAGACTTATGAAGGCTCCGTTGCCCTGGTTCGCGGTGTTCGCCAAGTGTGCGGTGTTCGCGGTGTTCGCGGGGCGATATAGCGTTCATGAGTGAAACCCGAGACTTCCCTAAACCCCAAACCCCAAACCCCAAACCCAAACCCTAAACCCCAAATCCTAAACCCCAAAGTCCCAAGCTTAACCCTAAACCATCAACACTCAACCCTTAACCCAAAACTTGAAACCGCTCGGCTCCCGACAGCCTCAACCTATGAAATGCCCTGAAATACCTGTGAGCCTGAAGATTATGAAACGTGTGGTCGAGCTCTTCACCCTAGGAATATGAGAGGTTTAGGGCTTGGGGTTTCGGGCTTAGGGCTCGCCCTTAAAGGCACCCTAAACTTTAGACCCTAAACCCGAAACCCTACACTCTAAACCCTAAACCCTAAACCCTAAACCCTAAACCTCGAGAATAAGCCGCCTGGAGGTCGATGAGGGCGACGTTCCGAAAGAGGGGGAGGTGCAGACTGCAGGGCTTCGGACTATTTAGGGCTTAGGATTTAGGATTTCGAGAGGGAAGGGTGGTTTAGGGTTTAGGGTTTAGAGGTTTGGGGTTTTGGGGTTTTGGGGTTTAGGGTTTGAGGGGGGTTAGGTTGATAAGGCGCGAATTAGGCTTTCCCTGGATCTCGGATCGGCGAAGCGCAACCCGTCAACCCTAAACCCTCCACGGGAGTGGGGGATTTCAATGCCTGGTGATTCCGCCCGCTCACCCCCATCTCCTCCCCCCCCTTCCCCCCCTTCCCTCCCCTTTGCTGCCCAACCCTAAACCCTAAACCGCCCCGAAAGCACGAGCAGTTTCGAAAACCTTATCGAAGGCACGCTCAGGTTTGAGGTTTGGGGGTCCCGAAGCCCTAAACCCTAAAACCCTAAGCCCTAAAACCCTAAACCCTAACACCCTTAAACGCACACACGTCGAGGCGCTTGTGACTCACAGGCGAGCTTGCATACTTGCATGGCCGCATCTCAGACCGGAGCTCCCATGCACACCCCTCGAACGAGCCGAGCTCCAGCTTTGTTAGGGATTCAGGATTTCATGGGCAGTTTTACATGTGTATATACATTTATATATATATATATATATATATACACATATATGCATATGTATATATACACATATGTATATATATATATATATAAATTTTTTTCTCCCCATATCGATAGATAGATATACTGCATGCTTAGGGCAGTTTAGGGTTTTTTTCAGGTTCTAGTTTTAAGATTGTGTGTTTTAGGGCTTACGGCTTGCGGGGTGTTGGGGTGTTGAGGATGTGCGGCTTTGCATGTGTGGGTTTGTTTTTAAGGTCTTGCAAAGGGACGAACTAGAGTCATTCTGTGACAGGCATGTTGAACCGGGCTATTTCTACATATGAAACTGTATACATATATATATATACACATGTTAAGTATGCAGAGAGAGAGAGAGACAGCGAGAGAGAGAGAGAGAGAGAGAGACAGAGAGAGAGAGAGAGAGAGAGACTTGGGACACCAGCAGAGTAACGAGTTATTGGATCATCAACATGTGGCTTGCCCTTTTATGCGGGAGTACTTCTACTTATGGCTTTATCACAATGCCGTGTCAAGCCGGTCAAGCCCACCCAACCAGGAGCTCTGTTGAGATGAACTTTCATGTAGATACGCAGCAAGCCCTAAACCCTAAACCCTAAAATCTAAACCCAAGGCACATGCAAGAACCACCCTGCCCCAAACCTCGAAAAGGCTCGTTTTTCAAAAATGGAAGCCCCAAAGGCGATCCCTAAACCCTCCAAAAACGCCCTACTGTAGAGAACTGCCCGTATAAGAGCTCTACTTGGAGGTTCATGGTACTTAGTAACACAATTATTGCTGCACTTATAACCCAATTGTAACCCAACAAGGGTACTTAAGGGGCTTATAAGGGGGTTATAACTACACTTATAATTGGGTCATAGTACCCTGAACCTCCAAGCAAGAAGCAGCTCTCATCTCCGTGGGCAGGGGATTTTGGTTTGTGGTTTTCGGGGTAGCCTTCAAGACTTAGAGTTTCGGGTTTGACATTTTGGTGTATTAGGTTTAGGGTTTCGGGTTTAGGGTTTAGGGCTTAGGGTTTATGTGTGCGGCCTTGCCTTCAAGATTCTGGGTTGAGGTTTTCATGTTCGGGGCTTCGGGCTTGAAGGCTTCCGACTTAGCCTTCGGGTTTAGGGTGTAGGGTTTAGGGTTTAGGGTTTAGGGTTTAGGGTTTAGGGTTTAGGGTTTAGGGCATATAGCCTTCAGGGCCCCAAGCCTGACCAGGGACCTCTGCTGTGCAGATGCAGAGATCTGATCCTCATGTACATGGGCAGCACTGACTTCCTCTTGAAGGACAGGGCTTGGGTTGCCGCTTCAATCTTTCTTTGCTGTGTTTTTGTTGCGCGTGTTGGTTCTGGTTTAGGGTTCTGAGTTTAAGAGCAGGGGGCTGTGTAGTGTCTGTTTCGGGGAGAGTCACAGGGTTTAGGATTTAGGGTTTAGGGCTAGCCCTAAACCCTAAAGCCTAAACCCCCCACCCCACTTTGTCCCGAGGTTGCTGGGCAACCTTTCCTTTGCTTGCATGTCAGGACACCACCTTTGAATTGCGGAAGGCGGAAGGGCCCTGAAATGACTCTCTGCGGGTTCAGGTGTAGGGTTTAGGGTTTAGGGTTTAGGGTTTAGGGTTTAGGGTTTAGGGTTTAGGGTTTAGGGTTTAGGGTTTAGGGTTTAGCGGGCGACAGCCAATCATCATATCCTGGAGCTTTTGCTACTACTTGCTAAAGCACCCGCCAAAAACATATTCTTCTTTGTGAGGCTGATAAATGGATGATTATGCTGTTTTTTTTTTTTTTTTTTTTTTTTTTGGGGGGGGGGGGTCTTGGGCAAGTGGGCAAGTGGTGGTTTGCTCTGAACCTAGCAACCTTGTTAGGGCTTTAAGGTCTACGTATTCTGGGTCCTATGTCGTCTCTTATAAGGAACAAGCAATGTGCCTTTAGTCGATCCCCCCAAAAAAAAGGCCGCAAGATTTAGCCAGAGGAGCCGGAAAAAACACTTGAGAAGGGAACTGCGCCGCAATTGTGGATGTGCCCTTTTTTCCAGGGGACGGTAGGTTACTTCCGGTCACCTTCTTGTTTCTGAGTTGGGAGTGTGGGAAGAAGTACATGGAATCCTGGCACATGTGCATAGGGTGTATATACAAGGTACCGGCAGTAGTTCCTAGTTGGGGTGGAGACACCAGGGAGGTGCAGGAGGAGGCACTGAGATCTCTGGTGATGAAGACCATTCCCCCGCCGTGTTGGATTCGGAGTATGTTCAGTAAGCAAGATTCTTACGTCTTGAGGAAACTGGGGTTGACCTACAGCAGCAGCGCCCCACCACCAGAGAAGCTGGAGAAGATCCGTTCTGGGAACCAGATTCCTTTCGCAACGGAAGCTTCAGGCTTACGACTCTGCATGGCCGCAGATAAGCTAACACAGGTTTTGGCCCAATCTGCAACGGCTGCACTCAAGCGCCTGCCAGAACTATAGCCTCCTATAAACCCTGAACTTAGCCGATAAACCTTGAAAACCCCAAGGCACCTAGACAGGTCTAGGAAGCTAAGGGTAGGCACATGGTCCCTTCTATGGCCCCCTGATCTTCTTTTAAGGGTTCTCCAGTATGGGCCCTTGGGTTTTTCTAAGGTATATGGCAAAGAAGGGGATGATCTTTTCAGGGCCCATTCTACGGACCCTTGTAGACTACTTGATTGAGAACTCCCTAAACCCTAAACCCTAAACCCTAAACCCAAAACCCTAAACCCTAAGCCCTAAGCCCTAAGCCCGAAGCCCTAAGCCCTAAACCCTAAACCCTAAACCCTAAACCCCAACCCTAAACCCTAAACCCTAAACTGCACAGGGCCATCGCTATGGCATCGTGGGCTCCAATGGCACAGGCGGCGCTGCCTTCGAGCCGACCCTAAAGTCCTGAGTTCCGAAGACTCTGGTTTCCTAAACCCTAATTTTCTAAACCTTTTGGGGTTTAGGGTTTAGGGTCTCAACCCTAAACCCCACACCCTAGACCCTGAAGCCTAAACATCCTACACCTTCTAAGGCCTAAGCCCTACTTTAGGGGGTTTCCTAAACCCGGTTCAGCCCCTAAAACTCTGCACGCCCCAAACTACGTAGATAATAGACTGTAACTCCCTAAACCCTAAATCCTGAATCCTGGACCCGAACTCTCCCCAGCAGAAGCAACCAGAAGCTTCCCACTGAACACGGGCCACTGCCGGTCATCAGGAAGCATTAGGGCTACGAAGGTTATTAAGGACATATAATTAGGGTCATTCGGGTTATTAGGGTTGTTACTAGTTATAAACCCCAAACCCTAAACCCTAAACCCTCTGAGCATACATAGGGTTATTAGGGCTATTGCTCTCACCTGGAGGTAAGACCACGCTGATGGAGCGCATCGCGGATGGGGCGATTGCGGCCGGGAGCCGAGTTCATGCAGAGGCCGCAAAGAAGCAGAGATCTTCCTTGAACCCTCAAAGCCCAAAATCCTGGAAGCCTAGAACACGCAAAGTCCTAAATCCTGCCCCTTATAATTCTAAAACCCTACATCAGGAAGCCTAACGGCTTCAAGTCCTCAAACCTAAAGCCCTGAAGCCCCCAGGCCCTCGAGGCAAACCCTGAAATGTTAAGGGGCCTTGAAGGTTTAGGGTTTTGGGTTCAGGGTTTAGGGTGCTCTATTAAATCGGGGTCTTTGGGTGGCTGCCCTTATATAGTACGGCACCTTCTCCAAAAGGGGACCCTGATTCAGAGGAACTACCCATACGCGGTTGAGGGTTTATAGGGTTTAGAGGGCCTAGTGGGCTCTCAGGGGTGTCCTTATGGGGTTTATTTATAGGCTTGAGACCCACCAAAGGCCTGCTCCACAGGAAGCATCACTGGGGTTTAGGGTTTAGGGTTTGGGGTTTGGGGTTTGGGGTTTAGGGTTAGGGATCTCCGAAACATCTTGAAATTTTAGGGCCCTGAGATTGGGGGTTGCTGTTTTTGGCTTCCTGACGAGGACTCCATTGGCTTTCGGGCTACAGCAAGGGAGAGATAATTTGCGGAAACTTTCGCATATCCTTGCGCGCTTGGCTAAACGCGTTTTGGCCGGCCAGTATGCTGCCAAGGAGCTTTCTTACACCTCCTTGCGCTTTGCCGCGTTCTCAGCGCAGCAGTTCGGATGATGATGCCAACTTAGATCCAAACATTTGTGGAGAGCATACCTAGTATTCTTGAAAATAAGTTCCTTGAATCCTTTTACAACCCTTCAACGGAATACATAGGGTACATCTGATTCTTACTTCCCTGCTAAGAACCAGCAAGTTTTTAGCTTTCGGGTTCCACAAGGCTCAGTGCTATCCACTTCAACGATGGGTTTTGCCAGAACCACCAATACAAATAACATCAATGTGGCAGCCCCAATAGATCGTGATGATTTTCCACCCATGAAAATTGCAAAGCCCTGTGCGCCTGCGTTCATATCGAGAACGAAGCAGCCGAAGTTCTGTGATCACTACAACATCTCTCACGACGGCTCATCATGAGATAATGGAACCGCAACTCTACATCGTAAATCCAGAACCCTGAAGTCTTAGGGTTTAGGGTTTAGGGTTTAGGGTTTAGGGTTTAGGGTTTAGGGTCCGAACCAATAGCCGCCAGGTACATATTCACCATGAGTCGCTCAGCGAGTGCTGGCAGCTCAGCTGGTCGTATTGGACACTCGAAGTCCCACATCTAAACACCGCCCCCCCCCCCCCCCCCCCCCCCCCCCAAAAAAAAAAAAGAGATAATAACAAGAATAATAATAACAATAATAGTAATGATCATACTAAATAATATTCATAATAATGATTCTGATAATAACAATAATAATAATAATAAAACCTCCACATGTGCACCGAAAGCCGTCGGAACTGTCCAGCCTCCAGTACTGCCTTCCTTGAAATGTGCTTGCGCTTCCTGTAGCAGGGCTTGCCAGACGTTGGCAAAGGTGTAGACAAGTCGCTGACGGCTGCAGCTTATGCGCGAGAGGCAGGGCTCACAGCGTCAGCAAGAAACCTTGATTTTTTGCCAGGGTTTTACCACCCTAAACCCTAAACCCTAAACCCCCAACCCCAAACCCCAAACCCTAAACCTAAACCTTAGAGCTGGGCACATCGCCATGGCCATAGCCGGAGAGGCATGCCTCCATTGCAACCGTAGCAGACTGGCCCCGTGTCTACCCTACGTCGGGCAGCTTGACCCTAAACCCTATAAAGTTTAAACCCTAAACCAAAGAATCGCATGCCCGAGGTTTTCAGGCCCCTAAACCAGCCCTAAGCCCTAAACCAACAGTAAACCCTAAACCAGCCGACGCCCCGAATTCCGTGATTCTTAGCCTCCCACACTTAGGGCAGCCTCTGGCTGAGATCTCACAGTTCGGATCCACCCCAAGCCCTGAACCCGATCGCCCCTTAGGAATTAATTTTGTACGCTTTTTTTAACTCAAGAATATTTGAAGGCTGTGTTTTTTTTTTTAAGGTTCTAGGGGGAGTATGGAACCTAGCTGGTGCGCGTCTTTCTTGGTTTGGGGTAGGGTTGCGGTTGTAGGGTTTAGGGTTTAGCTTCTGTTGATGAGTTTGCCTTCTTCCGTTTTCCGGCCGTTGTGTCGCCAGGGGGGGACGGGGGGGACTGATTGCATGCAGGCAGGATTTGGCATGAGTCCGGAGTACTTTGGACTAAACTTTGCGACACTACCCCACAGACCAAACTTCGCACTGTTCTGAGACCTAGGCTCTCACTCTCATGATTACCCCCCATAGTTCGGAGATTTTGATGCTTGAGGTTTAGGGTTGATAAGGCTGATATGACAATCTAGGACCCGGAGTAGGCCCTCATTTCCTCTTTTTAGGGTTGGGTTCTCTCATAATCTCCTTAAAACAAAAAGGGTTTAGGGTTTAGGGTTTAGGGTTTAGGGTTATTCCTAGGTTACTCCTGGTCCAGCAATTCATGCTGCGCCTTCGTTAGTGTGCGGCCCTCCCCTCTAAACGGTCGCCCTTAGAACCATCCCCCGGATTTTAAAGGGCTGTTTACAGGGTTTAGGGTTTAGGGTTAGGGTTTAGGGTTTAGGGTTTAGGGTTTAGGGTTTAGGTCTAGGGGATGAGCAGTTTGAAAGGGTTTAGACAGGAAAGCCTGATAGCCCGGCAAGCTTGGGTTTGTAGGGGGCGCATGCCGCCTCATCTGCAGAGGAATTATGTAGGTGCTCGTACGCGGGTGTCCAAACCTCTTCGGCCGAACCCCCAAACCCTTAAAGTTAAACCCCCAAACCCTAAACCCTAAACCCTAAACCCTAAACCCTCAACCCTCAACCCTCAACCCTCAACCCTCAACCCTCAACCCTCAACCCTCAACCCTCAACCCTCAACCCTAAACCCTAAACCCTAAACCCTAAACCCTAAACCCTAAACCCTAAACCCTAAACCCTAAACCCAAACCCCTTAAACCCCCAAACCCCCCCAACCCCCCGGACCCTCAAACCCGGAGACTCGATCCTTGAGTTGCTGACCTTGGCAGGTTGTGGGTCCGGATATACCAATCCACTCTGCGCTGGCCGAGGCCCTCACCTTTACAGGGTGCCAAAAGGGAGGGTTTAGGGTTTAGGGTTTAGGGTTTAGGGTTTAGGGTTTAGGGTTTAGGGTTTAGGGTTTAGGGTTTAGGGTTTAGGGTTTAGGGTTTAGGGTTTAGGGTTTAGGGTTTAGGGTTTAGGGTTTAGAGGGGGGGTTCAAGGGAGGTATGTAACCCAAGGGTCCGGAATAATCCTCACTACACCCTAGGGCTCCCTAAGGTTCCCAAAGCTTCTCCAAGGTTCCCTAGGTACCGACCTTTCATGAACCCCCCTCCCCTGAGTCTTGGAGTACTATACTTTAATACTTTTTTTGGTTCTGGGTTCCTATGATAGCTACTTATACCTAAAAAGTATATACTTTTTTTCCCGGGTCTACTCCAAAGCTAAGTCCCTTAAGGACCCGACTACCATCCTTGTCCTTGATGTATTCACACTATGCGGTCTGGTGGGTGTCGGAGAAGGGCTGCCAAACCCTAAACCCGAAACCCTAAACCCTAAACCCGAAACCCTAAACCCTAAACCCTAAACCCTAATAAACCCTAAACCCTAAACCCTAAACCCTAAACCCTAAACCCTAAACCCTAAACCCTAAACCCTTACCATGAATTGGAGTTTCGGGTTTCGGGTTTTGCAAACAAGTTGTACGGTGGACTTACTCGGCAGTAGGTTGAAGGAACTCCATGCAGACCGAAGCCCTGATACCTAAATGAGACTGAAGGGTTTAGGGTTTAGTGTTTTCGGGTTTAGGGTTTAGGGTTTAGGGTTTTAGGGTCTGACTCTTCGTGGGGCAAGTTATGGCAAGTTTGACACTGTGGATTGCAGGTTCAGGGGTACCTTTCATATTTAGCTGATTTCCAGGGAGCCTTTCATTCCTTAGTTCAGTGTCCAGAGCCAACCACTCAAAACTTAAACCAAAACCCTCCAACCCCCCAAGCCTCTAAACCTGCGGTTATGCGGACCAAAACCCTAAACCGTAAACCCTAAACCCTAAACCCTTTTGGTAGGCCTTCAGGGGTTTCGAGGATAAGCCCTGACTCAACAAGCTCCTTCTGAAAGGTCGGCTTCACAAACGCCCGAAGCTTGGACGGCCCGCTGCAAGTGTGGTAGTGTAAGATGATAGTTGAGGGTTTAGGGTTTAGGGTTTAGGGTTTAGGGTTTAGGGTTTAGGGTTTAGGGTTTAGGGTTTAGGTTTAGGGTTTAGGGTTTAGGGTTTAGGTTTAGGGTTTAGGTTTAGGGTTTATGGTTTAGAGTTTAAGGTTTAATGTCTTCCTCCAAGACCTACTAGCCCGCAGGGAGAGTAGGGTTTTGCGCTTAGGGCTCCGAGCTTTGTAGCATCTCGGGCCTTTGGTCTCGGGAATTGCGGTCTAGGGCCGAGGGTAGTTTTGTTGCTTGCAGGGTTGGATATCGGATTTAGGGTTAACCCTAAGCCCTAAAGCCTAAACCCGAAACCCGAAACCCGAAACCCTAAACCCTAAACCCTAAACCCTAAACCCTAAACCCTAAACCCTAAACCCTAAGTAAGAAACTGATAGGGTTCAGGGTTTAGGGCTCACGACTACATGCCACAGATTTCGGTTTCTGGGTTAAATTGTAAACGTAACCAGACCTCCCCAACAAGGTACCCTGCTTACAATATGGTTGCTGGGCGACCAAGGTTCTTAGAGAAAGGAACTGCTGGGGACTTAGACTACCCTACTTCCGAAGACATTGTGCAGGGAAGTTAGTTATAGGGGACTAGGAGAACTATACTTCCTAAGCCACGACTGTGAGAACAAAGGGTTTTGTTTTACGTACAGGGGTCTACTCGGCGCAGCAAGTATACCCACCACCTCCCTCCCCCCCACATCCCTAAACTCTAAACCCTAAACCCTAGACCCTAAACCATAAACCCTAACCCTAAAGGCTAAACCCTACACCCTAACCCTCCACCTCCCCCAAAGAAAGAAAGAAAACAAAAGACAAACAAACAAAAAACATCAAAACCTGAAATCCCTAAGAGCCCTAAATCCTCCAGCCCAGGCGCTGAAATCCAAGCCTGTCTGTGAGCTGTCCGGAGGCTTCCGCGGGGCAGGTTTAGGTTTGGGGTTTTGGGTTTCAGGGTTCAGGGTTTAGGGTTCAGGGTTTAGGGTTTATTAGGGTTTGGGGTGATTCTTTGCCATTTTGCAAGGAGGCTTTACATGCAAGGTGGCAGGGCCGGGCTTTGTTGAGGCTTCAGGGCTTAGGGCGGCGGTCTACGTTTCTGCGTCTTTGGCAGCAACCATCTGGCTTTGGGTTTAGGATATTGGCCACCCACCCGGTTTTGGTACTATTCTTAGGCGCCTTTCAATGAAATGACATGGGGGAAACCTCGATCCCGCATGGATGCTCCTTGCCAGGGTTCAGGGTAGCAAAAACCCAATGATATGTGTAGTTATAACCACTTACAAGCCCCTTAAGTACCCCAATTGGGGTTATAATTGGGGTATAAGCTAAGTACCATGAACCTCTAAGCAGGGTTCATGGGTCTGCGGTGGACAAGGGTGGACAAGGAGGTTCACGGGTATTTGCATGTGTGGTCATAAGCAGTAAGCAGGGTAACCATGGTTAGAAGCTTATTGAGGGTACTAAGAACCCTGCCTATATGGGGGTTTTCGAAATTAGGGGAACCTTATTGGGTCCTTACTTTCAGGGAATCTCACTATATGGGGTCTATTTTATATTCGGAAACCCCCATATGTAGTCATGAACCTTCAGAAAGGGTCCATAGTCGTGGGTTTTAGCTTATTAGGACTTCGGACAGGAGCAGGCCATGGACTTCTACATGCACAACTATTTAAAACGTATGAACCCCATGAAGCCTATGATTCGTTTGCAAAATGAGCCCCTATAGGAACCTTAAACCCTGAACCCTTTAAACCCTAAACCCTAAACCTTAAACCCTGTGAGCCATACTGCAAGGCTGGCGGGTGCGGCTGCTTCTGGCAACCGCCGTGGCCCGGCAGGCTCAGCGCATGGACTCGTTTAGGATTTTAGGGTTTAGGGTTTAGGGTTTAGGACTCGTGCCCCAAGGGTCAAGGACTTTTCAGGGATTGAGGGCGTTTTAAGGTCTAGGGTTCAGGATGTTCAGGGATTCAGAGATTCAGGCTTGCAGGGTGTGTAAAGGTACAGGGATCCAGTCTCCAGGGTTGTGGAACGTGTCTGGGTTTGGGTTCAAAGTTTTAGGAACCCTAAACCCTAAACCCTAAACCCTAAACCTTAAACCCTAAACCCTAAACCCCAGGGCTTGAGGGGTTAAGGCTCCAGGAAGGTTTCCGGCTTTTAGAGGCTCAGGGATTTAGAGGTTCATGCTTCAGGGTCTTAGGAAGGTTCCGCGTTTCGCACTCACATTTCGAAGGGTAGGAGCGTGTCGTGGTTGAGAAAAGAATGGAGGTTCAGGGTTTGTCCGGGTTCTGAGATTCAGGGCTTCGGGTCTCGAAGTGTTCCATAAGCTTGGCTCCAACTACCCTATGCCTGGAGCTACAAGACCCTTTCAACCCCAAAAACCTTTGACACCCTAAACCCTAAACACCTACATCCTATCCTCCAAACCCCCGAAACTTTGAAAGCCCCCCCAAGTCTAGACCTCCCAAATCCTCAACACACCCAGAGCATAAACCCCTAGCAGCCCTTATTACCCTAAACCCTAAACCCTAAGCTTCAACTTCAAGCTCCTTTGTAGCTGAACGAATACACGTCACACCGTGTGGATGCTGTTCATCAATCCCCCATAGAACTGACAGTGTCCACTTTTGTGGGGTTTAGGGTTTAGGGTTTAGGGTTTAGGGTTTAGGGTTTAGGGTTTAGGGTTTAGGGTTTAGGGTTTAGGGTTTAGGGTTTAGGGTTTAGGGCTCAGCAACAAAGGCCCCGAAGCCCGCAAACCCTTGCTCTCCCCTTGAGGCCGACGTACTCCTACTCGACGAGCCTACGAACCATCTGGACTCGCAGGTGGGGGGAGGGGAGCCCTTCAACCCCTAAACCTCTGAGCTGCCTTCAGAGTTTAGGGTTTAGGGTTTAGAGTTTAGAGTTTAGGGTTTAGGGCCTAGGGTGTGGGGTTTAGGGTTTAAGGAGTGTACGGGCTCAGGGTTTAGAGTTTAGGGTTGAGGGCCTAGGGTGTAGGGTTTAGGGTTAAAGGAGTGTAAGGGCTCATGGGTTTGGGGGTCTCAAGCTGGCTTGGGGTTTGTTAAGGCGTTGATGTGTCCAGTAAGCCCCGAAAAGCCTGATCCTATACCCTAAACCCTAAACTCTAAACCCCAAACCCCAAACCCTAAACCCTAAACCCTAAGCCCTAAACCCTAAACCCGAATCAAACCCTGCAAGGCGGTGGCCTGGCTCGTCAACTACATCACTTGTGATCTGGCGGGTTCTACCTCAGTGGTCGGGAGCCCGGCAGCAGCTCGATTTCGGAAACGATTCATTGCTCTAATTAGGGATTTTGAGTGGATGTAGGGATTTCTGAAACGATTCATTGCTCTAATTAGGGATTTTGAGTGGATGTAGGGTTGTAACCTAGCTTCTCAGTTGGTAGCCTTCAGCGGCTTTGTGTGTTTTTTTACATCTTACACCACAAAGGTTCCGCAACCTTTTGCCTCTGCAAACTCAGCCTTGAAGTTGGGGCTGAGGATTAGTGTCTTCAAACCGAACCTCAAGCCCCGAATTCTGAAATTTTGAGTAATGGTACCATCCATAAAGCCTAAACCCTAAACCCTCAACCCTCAACCCTAAACCCTAAACCCTAACACTGAACCTTTGTTGCAAGGTGGTCTCCCACGATGCCGCCTTCCTGGACCAGATCTGCACCGACATCATCCACTTTGACGAGGCCCCCGGCAAGCTTTGAAAGGCATGGCTTTAGGGTTTAGGGTTTAGGGTTTAGTGTTTAGGGTTTAGGGTTTAGGGTTTAGGGTTTAGGGTTTCGTTTAGGGTTTTTGGTTTAGGGTTTAGGGTTTAGGGTTCAGGGTTTAGGGCTTAGGGTTTAGGGTTGAGGGTTTAGGGTTTAGGCGCACTTGGGATGCTCTGCTCGACACTCTTGGTCTCGGGATTGCCGCTTGAGCCAGAACCCGCTGCCTTGTCGGAAGTTGAGCCCGAACCTGGCAGTCAGGGTACCAAGCCCTAAACCCCAAACCCCAAACCCCAAACCCCAAACCCCAAACCCTAAACCCTAAACCCTAAACCCCAAACCCCCAAACCCCTAGACCCCAAAGCCCACCCTTCTATGAACCTGAAGCATCAGCGCCCTCACAGTCCCAGCTGAAGTACTACAAGGGGAATTTCAACGAGTTCCGAAAGCAGGCCGGGGGAGCGCGCGCAGTAGCATTTGTAGGGGTTTAGGCTTTAGAAGCTCAATAGGGTTCGTTTAGGGTTTAGGGTTTAGGGTTTAGGGTTTAGGGTTTAGGGTTTAGGGTTTAGGGTTTAGGGTTTAGGGTTTAGGGTTTAGGGTATAGGGTATGGGGTTGGGTTTAGGGTTTAGGGGTTTCAGGTTTTGGGGTTAAGGGTTAAGGGTTTAGGGCTTAGGGCTTAGGGCTTTTAAGGCTTATAGGGTTCATAGGGTTTATGGGCTAATAGGCTTGTAAAGTTGTCTAAGGGCTTCTAGGTCCTACAGGACCTCCCGAGTTGGGAAGGCTTAGCATTGTGGGGGCCTGCGGCTGGGATGTGGAGACGTCAATGCTTGGCAGGGTCTCTGGACTGTCACAATACAGAGTTTTGAGGTTGCCAGGGCTTTGGGAGGGGGTGATCAGGGGCCTTTAGGCCTTCGCCTGGGTTAGGGGTTTGGGGCTTTTAGGGCTTAGGGGTGTGTGGTTTAAGTGGGCCTTGGGAAGTTTCATTGCTCTGTGCTGGGGTTGAAGAGATCTTACAAGCTGGTTTCGTGAAAGAGCTCGGGCTTAGTGTACCGATTTGCCTTGATGTTTTTCTTGTTGGGGGGGGGGGGGGGGGGGGGGGGGGTTGGGCTTTGGGGCACTACTGGAGGTTGAGCTTGGGGCCAAGCAAGAGCCCGAGTGTTAGGGTTTAGGCTTTATACTTCTCTTGTTGCCCGGCACAAGCCTCTTTTCAGGTCATGATTGCGGCTTGGGGCCCAGGATTTCGGGTGCAGGCTAAATCCCTAAAGCCCAAGCCAATAACCCTTAAAACCTAATCCCGAAACCCGAAACCCTAAAACCCTAAAACCCTAAAACCCTAAAACCCTAAAACCCTAAAACCCTCAAACCCTAAAACCCTAAAACCCTAAAACCCAAAAACCCTAAAACCCTAAAACCCTAAAACCCTAAAACCCTAAAACCCAAAAACCCAAAAACCCCAAAACCCAAAAACCCTAAACCCCAAACCCTAGACCCCAGACCCTAAACCTAAAGCCCCTCGTCACCTCTGCAGGTGCAGCTTAGGGACGCGCAGGAGCTCTTGCAGGTGCCTCCGCGGTTTGCGGGTTCAGGAACACTGCTCAGCTTCCTGGGTTTAGGGTTTAGGGGTGTAGGGTTTAGGGTTTAGGGTTTAGGGTTTAGGGTTTAGGGTTTAGGGTTTCGGGTCCATGAAACCTGTTTCGGGATTATGTTTTAGGTTTTAGGGTTCCGGGATTTCCTATAAACCCAAACCGCAAACCTCAAAGCAATCATGACTCCCTTCTTGCGGAAGATGGCGTGCCTCGCCAGACTGAGCATGGGTTTAGGGTTTAGCTCCTTGCCTTCAGTGTTTGGCAGGTTTAAGGTTTGAAGTTGGGGTTTGGTTTCTGGGTTTAAGTCTTGTTTGGAGGAGTTCCGAGGCATTGAAGTTTTAGGCCGGGTGGTGGCGGGGGGGCGCAAGCCCTGAAATGTCTGGCAGATACACCCTAAACCCTAAACCCTAAACCCTAAACCCTTGGACAAGACAGTTTTCTGGTGGTGCAGCTTTTTGCACCAGAGTTTTTCTTGTTGGACGTGGTTCCGGATGAGGGTGGCAGCTGGGACCATGTCCAGGTGGCTCGCGGTCCTTTGTTGACGTACCACTGGGGCCC
>CAJNDS010000177.1:80000-85000 GCA_905221605.1 Symbiodinium natans
GCACTTTTTGAGGATGTGCAGCTGTGATGTGGCCAAGAAGCCCGAAACCCTGATGCCCGCAGACGAGGGTTGCCAAACACATGGCGGGACGATTGCATCTCCTTGCGACTCTTCGCCTGGCAGCCTGAGCCCTTAAACCCGCCGTTGTTTCATTTAGGGTATAGGGATTTAGCCTCTAGGGTTTAGGGTTTAGGGCTTAGGGTTCCGTTCCTAAATCTCATACATCCGACACTTGGCCCTTGAAGGCCAAAAACGCAAAGCCCGAATTGAAGCCCCCACTGTGGACTGCCATGCCCCTTGGCGCTGTCTCCCTCGCAGGAACACCCGTGCGCGTGGGGCTTCCTGTGCCTGGCAAGGTGGGAGACTTGTCGGTCTCTTGTACGCGGGCTTAATTGAAGCTTCATGGGTACGTATAAGTAGGGTTTTACCCTAAATAAAGTCATAACCATAGTTACCCTATGCTTACAACCTTACTTAGGAGTAACCAACCGAACCTTCAAGTAGGGTTTGAGGTTGAGGTTTGCAGCGTGTTGCACTGGCTGGAGGTTCTTGAGGCCAAAGGGGCTTGTTTCTCACGGACGTTTCGGGAGTTTCAGAGGCAGCCCAATACCCCGTAAGGAACCCTAAACCCTAAACCCTAAACCCTAAACCGTCAACTTACGCCATATAAGGCTCCTTGTTCTGAAAAGAAGCTCTGAAACCTTATGGCCCTGTTGATAAACCCTAAGCCCTAAACCCCAAAACCCCACACCCTGAAATATCCCCAGTAAGGGCGGCCTTGGGGGCTTCCCGGGTTCCGAGAGACCTCTAGATAACCTAAACCCCAAACCCCAAACCCAAACCCCAAACCCCAAACCCTAAACCCGAAACCCTAAACCCGAGACCCTGGAGGTCGAGGGTCTCACGAGCAGCAGAAAGCCGGTCATCGAGCTCAAGGACGTGTCCTTCAGGCCCCTTTAGAGTTCAGGGTTTAGGGTTTAGGGTTTAGGGTTTAGGGTTTAGGGTTTAGGGTTCAGGGTTTAGGGTTTAGGGCATGGTGGTTTGGCGAAGAGATGTTGATTTCCAATAGCCAGAGCCACCCTTCCTGGTCAGTGAAAGACCCACCAAAGCCCAAACTTCGTTTTTTTTGCATAGGCTTTTCCGGGCTTCACTAGGCAGAGCCTTGGGGGATGGTCTATATTTTCCCTTTTTGGTTTAAGAGGATCATATGTAGGAACATCTTTCAGAGGGTTTTTTTTGGGGGGGCCATCCTAGTTCAGGGTCTGGCAAGGTACTTGATGGCCAGCGAGTACATCCTGCAGCATGTCTATGGCAAGGCCCCGGCTCATGCGCGAGTTGCTTACTGCCTCCAGTGCCGTTGCTTCTCATGGTTTAGAGTCTAAGAGTTCTAAGCCCACATAATTGCTCCTAAACCCTAAACCCTAAACCCCAAACCCTAAACCCTAAACCCTAAGAGAGGTCTCAGCGTGAGTGCAACATCGCATGACTGCGCCGTTCGGTTTTCAAGGTCACAGCCATGAGTAGGATCGCCATCGTCGGCCCCAACGGTCCGGGACCAAGACTTGAGAAATAGAATAGGGGTATCTTATTGGCTTACTGGCTCAAAACCCAACTTTTCAACTTTTGGGCTTCTTATAAGGTAGTTTATTCTGAAAGTTTCAACTTTTATTTCCTTGGGTTTTGGGCCAGTAAGTTGGGCCCTCACAATTTGGGGCCTCTGTTTTCGGAAGCCCGCATACGACCTAGATGGACCGCAAATCCTGCTAGTGTACATTTCCTCTCACTCAGTCCCCCAATCAGATGCCCAACCAGCAGTCCTTCCATCGGTTCGGAAGATGGGTGTAGGGTTTAGGGTTTAGGGTTTAGGGTTTAGGGTTTAGGGTTTAGGGTGTGTCAGGGGAGGGCGCGCGCTCGGGTGTGAAACACCCCGGGCCGCGCGCTCGCGTTGCCCGTCAACCCACCCCGGCCACCCAAACTATACTCTATTAGGGTTTAGGGTTTATGGAATTTACTTTCTTGTGCTCTGATGCTTGCTTTGATGTTTTTAAAGTTGCGCTGTTAGGGTTTAAGCTGGGGTTGGGGGTAGCCTCGGCCCTTTTCGGGCCTTCGGCGTGTCAGGGCCCGTTGAGGCCCTTATTTATTTGAAGGTCAGGGAAACCCTTTGTGTCTGCTTTTGGATTCCCCTTCTTTCAGGGCCTCAATTAAGCATCGATTTCACTACCAAAAAATCGCATTTTTCATTGCGGGTACGGGCATCCTGGGGTCCCCTTTCTTTTAGGGGGCCTTTTGAAGCCTTTTGAAGCATTTTGGTGGCTCTTGGGGTCTCTCGGGGCCTTGTTCGGACCTTCGGCGTGTCAGGGGTCGTAGAGGCTTTATTCATTTAAAGGTCAGGGAACCTATTAATGAGTTTTTCGCCAATGAGTATTTCAATCGCTAGGGTTTTAAGCTCGGGTTCGGGGTAGCCTCGGCCCTTTTCGGGCCTTCGGCAAGTTAGGGCCCGTAGAGGCCCTTATTTGCTTGAAGCCCTTCGTAGGGTTTTGCGGTGTTAGGGTTTAAGCTGGGGTTCGGGGTAGCCTCGGCCCTTTTCGGGCCTTCGGCACGTTAGGGCCCGTAGAGGCCCTTATTTGCTTGAAGGCCGTCGTAGGGTTTTGCGGTGTCAGGGTTTAGGCTGGGGTTCGGGGTAGTTTCGGTCCTTTTCGGGCCTTTGGCACGTGGGCCCGTAGAGGTCCTTGCTGATTTAGGGGGAGCCATCGATTTCAATACTAAAATGCGAGCAGGAGGGGTGCCTAAAAACAATGTTTTCAATATTCTCATTGTGGGCACGGACGAATCTTGTGGTCCCCCTTCTTTTAGTGGGCCTTTTGAAGCTTTTGAAGCTTTTGGTGGCTCTCGGCGCTTCTTGAGGGCTTCCTAGGCCCTTAGCCGAGCCCTGGTTGGGGGGGCCCTTGGCAGGGTGTCAGGCCCTTTGGCCAAGGGGCGTATTGTTGGGCCTTGAATCAGGGGTCTTGGCCTTGGCTGGCTTGGCTTGGGGGGCCCTTGGCCTGGGCCCTTGGCTGACAGGCCCCTTGGCCCTTGGGTCCTTGGCCCGAGGGGCCCTTGGCCCGGGGGGCCCGGGGGGGCCCTTGGCCGGGGGGCCCTTCCCGCCCTTGCCCCGGGGCCCTTGGCCCGGGAAGCCCTTGGCCGTGGCCCGCAGGGGCCTTGGCCGGGGGCCCCTTGGCCCGAAGGCCCTTGGTCCGGGGGGCTTGGGGCCCGGACTGCCCTTGGCCCGGGGGGCCCTTGGCCCGGGGGCTTGGCCCGGGGGGCCCCCCGGGCCACCAAGCCGTGAAAAAAGCCCCCAAAACCACGAAAGTGAGCAACCAGCCTGCTTGGACCCCTCGCCAGCCTCCTGGTCCAGGAATCCAGCTACCAGGGACCAGGGGGCCCCCGGAGGGGGGGGGCCCGACAACCCTCCTCCAGAGGCAAAGGGTTACGATTTGGGGTTATACTTTAGCTACGCTAAAGGTGGTCTGGGTGCCGGCCATCCCTTAGCCGAGTACTGACGTTGTCGTAAAAAAAGGCCGATGTCCGTTGGCCTGTCCAGGACAGACGGTGAGGCTTAACCCTCACCTTTCCGTTTCTCTTTTCGCTTGGGCGCTCGGGCTGTAAGGCCCTCGGCCGAGCGTTCGGGGTCTGTCGCTCGACGGAAGCGACCCCTCACTTAGTTTAGGGTTTAGGGTTGGTGCAGACGGTTAAGAACCGTAATCCTCAGAAAATCTCAATGCCATGGCCAGCCCAAGAAAGTAGTTGCAGGCAGAGCGATTAGGGTTTAGGCTTAGGGTTTAGGGTGCCCTCGCCCCGCCCTGCACTGAAGCAATGACTGATGAGACTAGTCCCTTGAAGGGCTATATGGGGGGTTGACGATATTCGGGCTACCTTCTTGGGGTACGTATTACAAAGGGATCCTCCATTAGGGGCCCCTTATTATCGTAAGCCCCCATATGCGGCTAAATATGCGAGGACCTGATTCGGAGCTGTAAGACAAGAAGCAGCAGATGGTTTGTCAGGCCTTGTCTTCATGGACTCAGGGTTTGCCTGACTTCAAGCATTGATGAACAAATCCTTGAAGGTTTGGGGGGAAGACATGTAAGGGTGCAAAGTAAACCCTAGACCCTGGACCCTAAACCCTAGACCCTAAACCCTAAACCCTCGGGGAGTGCTGTGATCCGAGGTTCCGGCAAGTCGACCCTGGTGTGCGCTGCCCCAGTTTTTTTCTTCATTCTTGCCCCAACTCTGAGATAGGAACCAAATGAACCCAAAACAGGTTTAGGATTTAGGGTGTAGGGTGTCCATGGACGGTAGCAGGGATTAAAAGTAGCACAGGGTTTATGGTTTAGGGTTCAGGGTTTAGGGTTTAGGGTATGATTGCATTTTTCGAGTGCCCAGGTCACTCCTGTGCGGAGAGATCAGGCACTGGTCGGATTGGGGTTCCTTTCTTGGAGAAGGGGAGGGTACGGAAGGTTGAGGGTTGAGGGTTTAGGGTTTAGGGTTTACGGTTAGGGGGCCTGATGGGAAAAGTTGTAGAGGGCCGGATTTGGGGTGCTGGCACTTCTTTGCCTCCTGCTTGGTTGAAAACTTGGTTGGCTTTGCTGCTTGGTGATGAGCGGGTGGGCGGGGGGGTTCAGAGTAGCGTTGTGTTAAGGGCTTGAGGGTTTAGGTTAAGGTACCTTCGTAAATGCCCAGGTCTTGCAACAGATCATGGGTTCCAATTTCCCCCCCCCCCCCTATAGGTTTCCCCACAATTAAGGCTATTTAAGGAGAGCTAAGCCGAATTGAGGCTATTTAAGCGAGGGGGGGGGGGGTAGTAGGGAAGCCCATGAACACATGATTGAACCTCGGGCTCCACACTTCGAAAGCAACCCTAAACCCAAATCCTAAACCCTAAAACCCTAAATCCCTAAATCCCTAAAACCCTAAAACCCTAAACCCTAAACCCTAAACCCTAAACCCTAAACCCTAAACCC